>JANTPZ010002185.1:0-21389 GCA_025593235.1 Vachellia pachyceras
TTATCCCAGCAGTTTTTTACCAAATAAATCGTGAATAATTGTAATATTTGTTGTGAAATTTAGGCTATTAGGTGAGGAGAAAACGTTTAAGAAAATAGGAGAGGAAAAATAGATAATAGAGAAAATTTGAAAGAAAATATTAGCACCCATCATATATATTTAGATGAGCTAGAGAAAACATAAAAGGAAGAAAATAGCTAATAGTTTAATGACTAAACTATTATTAAATAAAAATATTTTAATAAAATATTCAACAAGTAAATGATCATTAAAACCTATCAATATTTAATATCAAATTAAATATGATAATAAAAAATTATATTAATATTAATATAATTAAGTAATTTAAAATTATATTATTTATTAAAGATATATTTTCATGTTATTATATGTTAAAACAAAAATAATTTAGATAAAAATCTATCATATTTTTTAAGATTGTGAGGTTTTAATAATTAATTAAAAATAAAGTAGATATTAGAATATATCTTAAATTTTATCTATTTTAAAAAAGAAAATAATAGTTAGAATTTTTAAAAGTTAGATGTTAAACTTAAAGATTTAAAATGAAAAAGTAATAAAGAGCATATGGGTAGACAAAGAAAAAAGTTTTCTCCATGTGTGGAAAGCAAAATTGGAGAAAAATGTGGTGAGATCCACACCTCATTTTCTTTCCAGCTTTTCTTTTATCCCACTTTTTCTCTCCCACCAAGTAGGGAAAAACTCATTTGTCCCCTATTTTCTTTCCACGTTTTGTTTACTCCCTCATTTTCTCTCCATCCAAACGGAGGGTTAAGAAAAAGAAGATGACAAAAAAAAGATTAGAAAGAAAAAAAAAGTGTTATTATTCACTATATCAAGAATCTATTGTTTATAAGTTATGGCTTAAATTTACAGGTAAGATTTCCAATATTAATGTAAATCAATATCAATAATGACATGAAATAGCAAAAAAATATAGAGGATTATGAGAGATATGAACATGCACATAATAATATTTATAATACTTCCCCTTGAATATTCATTACTAAATGTGTGTTTCATTAAAAAAAACTCCAACTAAGAGAAATCTTATGGGATAAAAACTTAATAGAAGAAAAGAGTACAACGTTTATAGATGCAATCTCTAACATTACCTCATTAAAAATCTTTCTAGGAAATCTCAATGGAATAAAACCAAAATAAAGGGAAAAAGTTTAATGTGTGTCAACTCCCCATCTTAACAATATCACTTGATATCTCTGAATTTGAGAAATTTGATGTCATTAAAATTTTTTTCCAAAAAACATACCATGAAGTGACTCGGTGAATAAATCTGCTAGATTCTCATTAGAACGGATTTGCTAGATATTAATTTCAACTTCTTTTTGAAAGTAACAAGTGAAGCAGAATTTTGGTGAAATAAATTTCTTTATATCACCCTTGATATAGTTATACCTCCATATGTAACTAGGCATCCTATTTGAGATTTACCTTTATACATATTAGATTAAAATCCAGCATCTGCGTAAGCAATCAATTCATATTTAGATAACTTGAGTATAATAACCTTATATCTATATTGCCTTCGAGATGACGAAGAATATACTTCACTCTATTCCAATGTATCCGTAATGGTGATAACTATATCTGGATAATAGATTAATGATAAATGATAAGCCCGGGTGTGCGAAATTAGCAAGATGCATTAGTGCTCCAATTGCACTAAGATGTTGTACTTCCGGACCTTCATCTCTTTCTTTGCTAACCTCTCGAGGTCTAAAATGCTCAATAGATATTGATTTATCAACCTGCAGAAATCTCACAACAATTGGGGTACATAATGGATGTGACTTATTTGAGGAAAATGCTCTAGAACTACTGGAAGTTTCTTGATAAATCAATATCACAATTTTTTTGAGTACTCAATCAATAATCCCAATCAGTAATCCTAAATAGAATTTTGTTTTCCTTAGGTCATTCATTTCAAATTCTCTTTGCAAACAATCATTTATCTTTTGGAGCTCTTCAGGAGTTCCAGTGATTGTGATATCATCAACATGAACAATAATTATGGCAAGCGTATATATCTTTGAATAAAAATGCACCCTAATACTTTAAGCTTTAAATAAATTGAATATTGTTCTCGAAGACTCATATAATATTTGTCACACCCATTCTTTAATCTTGTCCATTTTAAATCCATCTAGGCAAAAGAGTACTACATTTCCATAAAATATCTTTTGTCCACATTTGTTAGAATGAGATTTTCCAAAAAATTTTAAAGTTTTTAAAACAAATTTTGTATAAAGCTGTCATTTTCAATTAGATCCAAAGAGCCAAGTTTGATCTTGGGACCTATCGGATATGGACCTACCACGCTTCCGCTCACAATTGCCTTTCGTCTCATTATTATGTGCATAACTTATACAATCATATATACATAATCATTTAAGTCATCCATGCTTATATAAAAATAAATCATTAACTACTAATTAAACCAAAATTGTAAGTAAAGGGGCTTCCTTCCATCTTCTTCATTATCCTTCATTCTCACCTTCTGTGTCTCTTTAGTCACCACTTCCTTGCCTCTTAAACTAACCACCTAAGCTGTATTTGTTTGAAAGGGAGGGTGAGATTAGAAAATCTCTGTAGAATCCACAGTTTATTAGATATTCATATATATAACTCACAATCATGCAAAAACAAGACACATGTTCATACATACATCAATTCACATAACACCCTGCACCTTCGGATGGTTCACATAACACCCCACACCTTTAAATGGTGGCCCAAAGGAATCTATCCCTTAGGACTTTAAACATAACAACTGTGCACCTTCGGAGGGGGCCCAAGGGAAAACATTTCCAAAGGACTTCATCACTGTATGTATAACAAATATGGCACAAACAAGCCTATGGAATTAAATACATAAGAATAAGATAAAAAGAGTTTCTATCTATCTCCCTTTGTTTATCGTTACCTCCATTGGCAATTCCTTTTCTAGACCTCCTCGGGGTGCTCAAGCATATGTTAAATCCTAAAAATATAAACATGTAATATTACACTAATTATTTGGTTAACGAGATTTGTCTAACTCATCTTTCTCTCCTAACCCCACTTCTACCCCTTTACATTATTTAACTTCCTTTTGTTGACTTCTAAATTTTTCAATTACTTATGAAAAATCATAACTCATTTCATGTACAATGGTTCAAGCTTCTATTTGAAACTCTCATTATTTTCTTTCAATGACCATTACCATTTACTACATATAGTCCATCAATGCTCAAAAGTTTTTACTTGATAAGCAACTTTTCCAAATTTTCTAGTTTTCAAAACCAAACTTTATTGGTTCATAACTTACAATTTACTTGTCCAAAGGCATTTTAGTACTTATTTTAAAGCTTATTATGAGTACTATTTACTTACTGTTATAAATAAAAAATACATAAGAGGTAGAGATAGAGAGATGGAGAAAGTTAAAGGGGAGAATAAAGAAAAGCCTTCTTTCATTTCATTGCATCTCTTCAAGTGGGTGTACAACACATCTATTTACAGTGAACAAACATTAGATACTAATCTAAAAAGTTATAAATTACAAGAGAATAAAGCAACATAATTATACAATCAGGTGTTATATGATATAAATGCTAGAAACTCTTCAATGGGAGGTTATAGGATTATGACATTAAACATAACCATCATATATTGCGTTGTAAACATTTTAATGAAAACCGTACTAGGAAAAACCCAATGGGATAAAAACCTGGTGAAGAAAAAAGAGTACATAATATATAATGAAGCTGCCTCATTAAAAACTTACCAGGAAAACCCTATGGGACAAAACCTTGGTTAAGGAAAAGAGTACAACATGATCTTTAGTCCCCTTGATAACATTAATTTTACTCCCTCTAATGACAATATCACTCTTTGATGAACTATCATTAAAACATATTTCTTGAATGCGAATGTTATCAATGATTTTTCAGATAGTTGATCTTCTTTTCATCTGAATTACACAAATGCATTGTCATCAAATTATATGCTGAATTGTTTTCTTGATTATATTTTTTGGATATGTCAAATAAATGTATTCATTTACCATATCTTCTGGATATGTTGTTTATTCTACACATTTTTTTAATCAATTATATATATACTCAAATTCTTTAATTCACAAAATTGAATGCTTTTCTTAGACAAGCTTATGGTGTTGCATATCCTTCAAGCATTCTGATGCACACTTCATTGTTCATTTAGTCATATGCATATGCTTTAACAATATTTTAATAAATACATATTTTCATATATTCTGCCAGACTAGTAATTATTTTTTATCCACCACAAAATAATATACTTTGTACCTCATCATAATACCATTGTGAAAACTTATGTTTTCACATAAATGTTCATGTCTCATAACAACTTTATCTTTCATGGATTTGGACTAGTGGTCCATAATTCTCACATATAGAAATGATGCAATTATATTTTATTGTATATTTCCTTTTTCCCTTTCTGTTGGTCAATCACCATTCTGTCAACCTTTTACGACAGACTCATATATACAATCCTCATTTAAATAATTATTTTTCCTCTAAAATTTATATATTTTTTCAAAATTATTCTTGTTGATTGCACATTTTAAATGATTATTTTATTTTATGGGAGTAGTTTCTAATGCAAATGATTAAATGATATCTTAGGAAAATTAATACTTATTTCTTATAAATAACTAACTTAATTAGCTAATTTATTTAATATATGTCAATTAATTATTTAAATCCTACATTTAAGATTGAAGAGAGTAACATCTAGGAGAGGGGTTTTAATTTGCTTTATTCCAAGGTAAACTGATATGACTCCTATTTAGGAATAATTTTTAATATAAATGATTTAAAAAGAAAGATATTTTAGAAAATTTAAAACACATTTTTATAAATATTTAATTTAACTATTTTTTTAAAAAATTGTACGAATTAGTTACGTAATTCTTACATTTTCTCAGACAAAACAAAACATTTAATGTAGAGACAGAGACTATACAATTTGGGATTACTTGGAAGCCAGCTCATCTTATCGATACATTGAGGTCAACAATAACAGTGGAGAGAATGAATGCCGAAGTGATTGTGAAAAAGTGCAATTGATACGCAATGAGAAATAAAGGTATGGAACTGTTCAAACTCTTTGATCTTTCTTCCTCACGATGCTATGCTTTTTTTTAACTAAAATCAAAATGATATTAATAAGAAAATGAAATTGCATAGCACCCAAATTACTTGATCTGTCCAACTATTTGTAACTATATTAGGCAATGCCACACACCACCAGGCGGCCATCTGACTCGGAAGAGAAGAATGCCAACATCTTAGAGTTCAGGAGAACTCATACTCTCGAAGTACCACATCATACATACTCTATCTAATGTAAATATATATTCCAATTATTCCTTTTTTGTGAATCGCATATCCCATAGATTTCTCTTTCTTCGTAATCCATTATACAATAGATATTGGGTTAATGTTCATTTTTGTTCCAGAAGTTTTCGCAAAGGATGACTGGGCACTTGGAATTTTTTTGTGTGCAGTGTTGCCTAGGAAGTTTTAAATAAGATCAATGTTGCTCCAGAAGTATAAAAATGTAACAATTTCACCCATCATTAATTGACCATTAGTGTTGATTATTAGTTAACCTAATTAAGTTGAGGTGGATTTGTCATGTAAAATATATATAATGCCACATCATCATCTAATCAAGTTAAGGTGGAGCTCTAAAAAAAGCATTAATGAGAAGAATCTGCAACACCTATGAAGACATTGTTTAGTGAGGACAATACTGTGAGGGTTCAAAGTTGCAATAGACGAGAGGGACATATCCATGAAATTATCTTAAAGAAAAGAATTGTAAAAAGTTCTAAATGACATATATATATATATGCCATTTTTGAAATGTCACTTCAGCTTGATTGAATGATGAAGAAGCATTATATTCTACATATCAGAGCCACATCAGCTTGATAGGGTTGATTAACAGTCAAAAGTAACGGTCAACTAACGAGGAGTGAAATTGCTCCATTTTTATATATTCGTGGCAAATTGAGACTATTTAAAATTTTAAAGGCAATATTGCACCTAAAAAACTTCTGTGTGTCCAATAATTCCTCAAGAAAACTTCCAAGGTGAAAATAATCTTTAACCCAATAGATATTTGTTGGATCCATAAAAAGAGACAATTAGAACATTTCCATTACACTACAAAAAATGCCTTATTCCTGGGGATTTTCCTCCGGATTTTGGCTAAAAATCCACACGAAAAACTTTTCCTGCAGATTTTAAATCGCAGGTATAAGGTTCGTGGAAATTTATTTACCTGCGGATTTTTCCGTAGGTAAAAACCCGCAGGAAAATCCGCATGTAATGTGGAAAAATTTAAAAAAATATTTATGAATTTGGTAACATTTTCCAATATCCTACAAACATCAGGAACATACAAAATATATCATTTGTACATTTCATAAAATGGTATAGTTAAAATACCTCAAACAAATCTTAATTACAACATGGTATACAAAGTAATCTTCAAGGGAATCAAATCAAATCACTATACAAAGGATTTTTGTAAGTATGAACTAAGGGGGAAAATACATTCATGACTACCAGAAGACATTATGATCATCACTATACAAAGAAAAATCTCGAATTTCCTAGTTGGCTACGTGGCGATTTACAAGATAATTTTACACGGGGGCAAATTAGAAGGAAGAATCCACCGTTCACTTTCATCCCTGCATTGCCTAAATGGTAAAAGATAAGAAGTTAAGCTGAAAAAAAAAAGCAAAATATGATTTCAGTTGAGCTGAAAAAAGTAATTTTCTGATTCCTAGATATCCTAACAGGAAAGAGTAAAAGTAAAAAAGCATGGCAAGAAAATGCTTGCAATGACTCCATGGAACTCAATGTACAAGTTATGAAAATGTGGATTTCTTTGTGACATAGAAAGAGTGATCAAAAGGGAAGGGAACAAAACTTAAATATTATTACCGAAACAAACTACTCAAACTTCATCAACTTTCTTGTGATAACAAATTGATTCCCAATTCGAAACAACAAAATCAAGGTTTTATGTCATTCCAAACAACAAACAGATATTGGCAAAGATCCAACTCACAAGAGAAAGATAAATTATTCCCCTTAATTAGTCAATGGGATGAATTTCTCATAATTTGCTTTTCTAACGCTACTAGAAAATCACATATTAGCAAGGAAAATTAGTGACGATTTTAATATTCCTCTCTAAATAGCACAATTAGTGAGGAATTTAGCGAGCAATATTAAATTCCTCTCTAATGTCCAAATTAGCAAGGAAAATTAGTGACGACTTGGATATTCCTCTCTAAAATACCCAATTAGCGAGGAATATTATATTTATATCTAAATTTCCAAATTAGCGAGGAAAATTAGCGACGACTTGGATATTTCTCTCTAAAATTCTCAATAGCGGGGAATTTAGCAAGAAATATTATATTCCTCTCTAATTTTTCAAATTATCGAGGAAAATTAGCGAGGACCTAGATATTCCTCTATAAGTTATCCAATTAGCGAGAAATACTATATTCCTCTCTAATTTTTCAAATTAGTGAGGAAAATTGTTTACTGTAATATTGAGTGATGCATATTCATTTTTAGCATGAAATTTTGAAGGGATAAAGGAGTTAATATATTTTGTTTTTCTTAATTTCCCTCTTATTTTTTTAATTTTAAATTGTAAAATGCTTTCTCTTTCACATAAGGTGAGCAACGGGCGGGTGGGTCTGCCCCGTGGGGTAACCCGTACCCCGCCCGTCAAGGAGAAAACCCGTTTTGACTCGTACCCATGGTACGGATTAAAATAGGCAGGTTGGAACGGGTAATGGTTCCAACCCAACTCCAAGAAAAAATCCTGTTCTAAATCATACTAGTGTGCACATGCTTCACTATTCTCAAGTTTTTTGTTTCACTCTCACTATGACTTCTCTCTGAACCCTACCCTATATTCCCATTTCCAAATCCCGCTATGCAATCATCCATGGCTTCTTCTTCTTTTGCTACGAATTCGTGTGGTACCGAGATGGTTCCTCGCTTCTACCTCTACGAGAAGTTGAAGTTGTCGAAGAAAGAAGCTTCTTCTAGAAGCCGCTCCTCCATTTCTTCTTCTTCGTCTTCATTCTTCGTGAAGAATTCCAGCACCACTCAAAGGCGGTACACATTCGCCAGAAAGTCATGAGGCTCCTCAAGCAACAGAGGGCCCGATTATGCATTATGCACTATGTAGCACACCTTAACTAACCCCTTTAGCTTCACTTTCTGTCAATATGGAACCACTCTTGGGCCTTAAATAGCTTAAAAACCCTAAAGAATTGAAATCTGAAATTTTCCTACTAAGGTTACTATTCACAGAATTTTTGCCCAACTTTGAAAATTCATAACTAATTCTAGAAAAATCTAAATTGGGTGATTCCAATTCTATTTGAAGCTTATAAGATCCTCTACATAGGAAAAATACTCATTGGGTCAGAAACGCCCAATCAATACAGTTTATTGCATGAAAATGTACTATTCATATAGTCATTTTTCATTTTCCCAGGTTTTTTCATGATTTTTCTTCAAACTTTGAATGACCATAACTTTTGTACAAAACTCCAATTCCAGTGATATTTGGCTTGTTTTAAAGATTGTTATGGGAAATATTTTTCTATAAAATTTCAGATCAATTGGAGTTCATTTACTATCTTTCACATAAGCCCAAATTTGTGGTTTTGACCAACCTTGCAATAACTTTTATGAAAAATCACAATTTTCTTTTCTTCCCCTTTTTGCATGCTTTTCTTTTTACCTATTTTACTCTTGGTTAACATGCATTCATAGATATCTAAAGCATGCATTCGCATCACTTTGACTAGCATCCATGTTGAGGTTTAATTTTTACAAGACTATATGGAAATTCACATATAATCATACATTAATTTACATAATTAAAATACCAACATAAGGCATCATAAATTTGCTTCAAGCATTTAACATTTTTCTCTTACCCATATTGGAGCTTCCACCTAGAAATGGGTTAGTGGGAAAGAATGAGATTTCATGGAAATCCCAATAGCAAAACTTACTAACACACTTAGGAAAATGCATGACATACTTTGAAATCAAGTGTGAATAATTGATAACAATTCATGTGCAACATAAATATGTTCATGCATATGGCCATAATCATTCTAATGCACAAATTCACACCTTTACCAAATAACAAGTCATGCATAAACTTAAAAACATTTTCACAACATTATGAGTTAAGGTTACAAAGCTTTGCTACCTTAACTTCTGAATTTTCCTTGATTTCTAAAGCTTCCTTGATGACTCTTTCAATAGGCTCCTTGAGTTTTTAACTTCCTAATCAACATTTAAAAGTATAATCATCATTCTCAAGACATAAAATAGTCAAGAGAATCACCAAAAACGCAATATAACTTCCCTTGCTCTTTTAAAGAATTCTACAGCTTGGAAACTTGTCTTAATGATTTCTAATGCTTCCCAAAACTTGTGCTCACTTTTACCCTACAAAAAATCTCATTTTAAATCCATTGGAAGAATTAAAATCATCAAAATCCAGCTCCTTCCCCACCATCACAGATCTGGACGAAAATCTTCCACAAGCACAATAACATGATTTTTCGAACTTTCAAATTATACAATCACATATTCTTGTTCTCAAACTCATTTTCATGGGTTATATGGCTTGAATACAACTCTCCTACATCCATTAGAAATTTTGGCAGCACCTCCCCTTAGGTTTTGAGATTCCAAAATTTACAAAAACATCAAACAACAACCAAACAATCACAATACATATAGTAAATTACTCCTTACAACACAAGGAGTGTTTTGCACATGATTATTAGCTCTAAATCCCTCTCTTTCTCCCTCTTGACCTCAAGAACACAAACTTTGAATCTTGAGAAAGAGGAGTTTAATCAAAATTCTAAACCATGAAAGAGGTAGAAGAGATCACAAGGATCAAGAAAAGGTATGTGATTGAATGTTTTAGCTTTTTACCTTGAATTTTCTTCAAGCTTTTCCTTCCTTCTTGTGATTGTTAATGGCGTCTTCTTCTCTTCTTTTTGCTGCCAAAATGACGTGAAGAATAGCTATAGAGAGAGCCAAAAATATGCCTTGATTAATATCTCTTAATTGTAATGAAATGTGGAGATTAAATCTTGATTTACACGCTTAATCCAAAGGCTCAAAATCCACCAACACACATACACTTTTCCTCTTCTTATTGGCTCTCATAAAGTTGTAATTATTAAGGGTAACTAATAGTTAGAAGCTTGGTTACCCTAACTGAACCAGTTAACATTCAGTTACTTTATCCGGTTACAACTTATACCGGTAAAAGTAACTTTATTTCAGTAAACATTTCTCTACTTTTTTGGAGATGTTTTCTTCCTCTTTTAATCTCCTTATTTTTTTCATTAATATGGTAAAATTCTTATCCTAGAAATACCCTTGGAACTCATCCAAAATCAACAAGGTTATTCTACCCTTCAAAAACCTCTAAAAACATGCTATCGGAGGCAAAATATTTTCAGGGCATTAAAAATTACTATACTCCTTACTTGTACTCTAGCACTTTTTTTCCCAAATTGCCCTTTAGATTGTCTATAATTAATTTTTAAAGAAAATTATATTTCTAGGATTTTCGGGACTTTTCCCCTGATATGGGAATTCACCTTTATCATATACCGGGTAATAATTTTATAAAAAACTATAAAATTCACTTTATTTTTCTATGATCTGAACTAATCTGATTAGGGTCTCCTGATACCTCAAATAATTATTTTCGATCGATTTACCTTCAAAATTCTCTAGAAAGAGATATAAGCCGAATTTTGATAATCTGTCGGATCTCAGTTAATCAGTGAGTTCTGCTATATCTTTTGAACATCTATGAATTTTTTTGATATTTTAGTCAACCTGTTGACTTTTTGACTTTGACTTTAGTCAAATGACCAAAATACACTTTACTTTTTCTCTTATTTTCATATCTGCCCTTAAGCTCTATTGCGTGCTGACCTTTCTGCCCTTGATCTCCTTGTTTAATGACGCTTGGGTCCCTTCCCAGGAGGTCACCCATCTTGACATTACTCCAGGGTGAGCACGCTTAACTATGGAGTTCTTATAAAATTTCACTCGCTAGGCCAGGTCTGACTTTGGGTTTTCTAACCCATTAGCATCATCTTTTTCCATGCTTTCTATCTGTGGGCTCTAACTCGACTTTTAACTATTGGTTTGGCCATTTTTATCCAATGCCCATATTGCTCTTGATCTTTATAATTAATGACATTTATGTCCTTGGCTTATATATTTAGAAATTTCAAAGCCTTAAGACTAACTTATCCGTGGTCTTTCTGGTCCACTGGCTTCCTCTCTTCTTGTACTTTATTTCTCTAGGTCTTTTCTCATCTCATAGCTATCGGTTTGACCTCTATTTCATTTTGTTTTTCTCAGTTGATTTAGAATTGGAATAGGAATTCCCCCTTTTCTTTTTAGGGCACTAAACCTCCATTGATGGAGGTTCTTGGCGGAGGCGATGGTTCTGTTAATAGTGGCATGATTGTTCTATTTTTAGGGCTCTGAACCTCCATTAATGGAGTTTTGTTTGATGATTAAGCATTTTCTTGGATTTATTGTGATACTGGTTTGTTTGAATGAAATCAAAGTAAAGTAGTGGATCAATTTTGAGCATAGCAGATACATAAATGTTATTCACTGAATGAATATAGGATATAGGTAACGAAAAAAATAATAGGTTTTGTTGATTTGGATTTACATTTGTCAACAACTTCGAAGAGGTCTTCATCATCCTCAACGTCTTCTAGTTCAACGAGCTGCAGTTGGCTCGATTCTTCTGATCTGGAAATAGTTAGATTATAAAACATGCACAAGCTATAAAATTCAATTGAATCAAAACTTGAATCAAGAAGAAATGAATCAGTTCAGGGAATGAGAACAAACTTCAGCTTGGCAAACATCCCTTCGATCTCTGGACAAAAAGCTAAATGAAATGTAGAAAGATAGAGAAAAAGAGGGAAAACGAGAGATATTTGAAATCCAAAGTGTAATAAGAAGACATCGAGTTGACTGAAAGAGAAGCATAACAAAATGAGAGAGAGAACCTGAGAGACTGAGAGTGTCATCACCGGTAACCTGGTTTACCTTTGCCGAATACAGGAACTCAGGAGGAGAGAAGTCGATCGCTGTGTAGATGCCATCTTCACTCTCCCTCATGTCACTCCTCCAGGATCCTCTTTCTCTCGTCTGAGAGTGTTACCAGTGTGACTCCAATAGACTAGTCTTTCCCTTTCTGTCGCCATCTCGCGTGCCGCCACTAATGGTTAGGGTTCCTCTTTCTCTCATCTTTACCTCACTCAGTCACTCCTCACCTCAAGATTTAGGCAGAGTAAGCCAGCAGAGCACTACTACAGTTGAACTCTCCTCTCCGTGCTCCTCGCTGTAGTAGGGTCGGGCCCGATTTCTTCTACGTTTCGAGTAGGGTGATGATCAGAAGGAAGAAGATGCTACTAGGAAGATGCAGAATTACTTGTGGTTAAGAAGACGCAATGGAGTAAGATTCTAGCGGATAAAAATTTAGGGAATAAATTTTCAAAAGTTTCTTTTACATGTGGATTTTCAAAATCCGCAGGTATAGTTACTTGCGGATATTTTCCACATGTATTTTTCTTGCGGATTTTAAATCTGCAGGTAATTTTTTTTTAATTTTTTTAAAAATTTTATTTTACCTGTGGATTTTGAATTCCGCAGGTAATATTTTTTCAATTTTTTTAAGAAATTTAATTTTTCTTACGAATTTTGAATTCCGCAAGTATTTTGTCTGCGGATTTTATAATTTTTTTCAATTTTTTAATTTAATTTTTCCTGCGGATTTTGAGTTCTACAGGAAAAATACCTACGGACTTCAAATCCGCAGGTAAATTTTCCTGCAGATTTGAAATCCGCAAATATTTTTCCTACGAAAAAAATCTGCAAGTAATTACCTGCGGAAAAAAATCCACAAGAAATTACCTGTACAAATTTTTGCAGGAAAAATCTGCAACTATATCTTCATTTTTTTACTAGTGTTTAGATAAAATACAAATGGTGTAACACTATGAAAATGTGCAAGTATTCTTTAGTGGCATATTTTGGCTGATGATTTGAAGTTTCAATGAGCTATGGTGAATTAGTTTTACAACTCATCATTGGTCATTTTTCGTTTATTCCCTTATTTTTGGGTAATACTATTCACATTTTTTGGTACACGATTATCTTTACAATTTCCATTTTGTTTTGGTTACATATAGCTTCTTAATGGACTATTGCATGCAATTTAGATTAACAGCTTACCCCTCTTATTGTATTTACAGAGTAGTGAGTGAGAAATTTTTAGCCTTAATATAAATCACCTTATTAAATTGATTATGTTATAAATATTATCTATGTGGATGTCCATAAACCTTTGATCTTCCATATCTCACACTCATAACCTCCTTCATGAATAGCTTTTAGTAGTTTTGTGGTTACATCTATGTGAATGAGAATCTCCCCATTTGTCTCCAATTCTCTCTTACCTCTCTTGTCTACTCATCCCTTTTACATCAAATCTTTTATCTTATAACACATTATCAGAACGAAACTATACCAAATGTTTTCATGGCATTTTGTTCAAAATATAGATTGTTCTTATTCCTTGCATGAAGAGATCCATATGGCATGGTAGTGCATGAAGATATCGGATGTCATGGTTCTCTGTTATTCCTTTATTTTTGATTGATTCTCCAGGTAACCTGATTAGTTCTTGCTATCCTGAATTGGTTTACTACTTCTTGATATGATTTCATACTATATATAAATTTGATATTGGTATATGCACTTTCTAGATTCTCATAATGTAGTTTGGAAAATATTAGAATATATTGATGATCATATTAAAAGGAGACACTTTATGTTGTTAGTATAGTGAGACTATATGTTTTGAAAAGAAATATAGTGTTAGATGATGAATATGATAGTTCAAAAATACCGTTCATCTGCAAGCACAAATTATGTTGGCAAAAAAAACCTAGAGAATCAGAATAGGAAAAGGTTGTTATACTTAGCATTGCTGATGCTAAAATATGTTCATCTCTTATGGCATTTTCTGATTGGAACATCATTTAAATGAGATTGCATTATTCATGAAGGCATGTATTGTCTACGATTAGCAAAGCTTTGAAATGCATGAATTCATGCTTATGGTCAAACATCATATCAGTTGAGGTTTTTTTTATTTGGCGTTGAAATATATGGCCTAAAAAGTGATATGATTTGCAGTGTGTTATTTAACTTGAATGCCATTGAAATTATTTGAATGTTCCCTCTTACCATGGTTATGTATGTTGTGTTTCTCCAAAAAACCAAATAGGGAAAAATTATTTATACATAATGAAAAATATGGGGAAGTGAAGTGCATAGTGGTAATATGTGTTTTTATCTTTTGGTAATATGTGAAAAACATGGAAAAATTATTTATACATAATGAAAAATATGAAAAATTATTTACTGAATTTATTTCATTATAATCTTATTTCAATTTAATGGTCAACAGCCAAGATATTTCTGCAATTATGATTGGATGACCTGAAGTCACATCATATTAGTTCTTTTGCAAAGAACATTATGGGTAGTGTAAATGGCAAGAAAAAATTATGCCATTTGAATAATCAAATTGTTACAAATATCAAAGTCATGAAGGCTTTATATTCAAACATCAAAATTTGGTAGCTTTTAAAGATTCTATCTTTGGTCCAGAAGACCAATGAAGTGATGATATACTATTGAAAGACAAAAAGAGAATGGTCATTATCATATAATTCGATAGATTGATAATTGAAAGTTGAGTCTTCTAATGGCATCAAAATTATGAGAAAATGTTATAATATGACCGGAAGTCATATAGAAACATATATATCAATCTATTGGAAATGTTGAATTGGTTGGTTATGAAACCATAAATAACTATGAAATTTATATTGTTATATAATAATATATATTAGTTCCTGAAGAACCATTCCCCACAAAAATGATATAGTTCCTGAAGAACTATATATTACAAAATTGATATAGTTCATGAAGAACTAGTTTAGTTCCTGAAGAACTAATATAACTTTTTAGTTTATGGGCGGAAAAAGAATTGATGATGAAAATTATGGCGCATAAATCTATATTAGAGTTTTGGTTCACCCAACATTTTAAAGATGATATCCCAATTGGATTGAAATCCAAAATTGTATGGAAGTCATGAAGTATAAAGACATCAAAATGAAATACACTGAATAAGAAAAACATATTTATATGACTCACACTTGAGGGGGAGATAATTAGAATACAAGTGTGAGCTAATTTTGTATATATTTCTATTTATGAGGGGGACATTGTTAAGTCTTTTGATCTCCCAAAATGGATGTCAGATCTCCCAAATTGGATGTCATGTTAAATGTCATATTGAGATTTTAAATAAATATGTTATGAAAATTGAAAAGTTGCTATGGTAAAACAGAGGTTTACTGATTTAGCAAATTTATTGTTGGCATGACTTGTTTGATCATCCGAGTCATATATAAGATGCAATATATTGTCAAATATTATGTATTGACACATATTGAAGAACCAGAAGATTCTTCATGAATAGTCATCACATTATATATATAATTCAAATGTTATCATGTAATGCTTGTTCTCAATAGAATATAGATCATGAGAAGATAATTGGTTATGATTTGAAATGGATCTCTACGCTTCTGGAAATATATTAGTTTATATGTCCCATTCTAAAAGCATGTAAACCATACAAGTATTCAAGAAGTTTGATAGATGCATCTATAATATGGTTATATGTATGATTATTAGTAGTTCGCAACCTAAAGTTTGCAAAATTGTTTGAATAAATCATCATGGTCATGAGTGCACAATTTCCAAATTATATGATCCATAATCATTTATTAAAGCCTCCATATAGCTTGATCTGAGAGCAAGATTTTCATTTCATTGTTGACATATTTGACTAAATATATTGCATCACTTATACACATCAAGCCAACAAAATTCTCCCAGTGAAATTGGCTTTTGGTCAGGAGCCATATATTTTCCATCTTAAATATTGGAATGTGTAAGATTTATTCTTATTGGTCCACAATAATGTACAAAGATGGAAAGTTGAGATAAATGTTGGGCAAGATTCTCCTCCTTGTTTGTCTCTAAATGAAACAAAATTATGTTTCTAAAGAGAGCAAATGGGTTTATGAGGCTTGTACTGCATTACTAGTTGATTGTCATTTGATAAAGTTTCCATATGAGAGGGAGAAATTGAGTAGCTGGAAAAGAAAGCATATTAAATTCATTATTACTGTCAAATATAGATCCTCAAATAAAATAGTATGATCCAGAAGTTCATCGAATATTGCATTCATAAGATATTGTAAAAATATCTATCAGATCTAATTACTGACCTAAATGAGAATTACTAATTAATGACCAAAATGAGAATTACCAATTCTCATATTCCAGCTAAAATTGCTCCAATCAGTATAAATGAAAATGAGACATGCTTGAAGCATGATAAACAATCGGTTCCAAATATACTTTGGATAAAGAAGAGCATATACTTTGCAGTGTTCAAGCATTGGCTGTGCTGTCAGCCAATGCTGGAAGTGTTGCCTGACAGTGTTGAGAAAAACAGTCAACACTCGAGTGATGAAATACAGTGCTTAGGTATTGGCAATACTTTCAGCCAATACTTGGAGTGTTGACTTGAAGTGCTTTCAGAAACCTCAATGCTCGAGTACTGTAAACCTAGTGCTCGAGCATTGGCTCTGCTGTCAGCCATACTTGCAGTACTTCATAGCAACATTGTTTGTAAGCCCTGTTTTAGCCTAATGCTCGAGTACTGACTTGCAATACTCGAGCATTGACACTACTCTATGCCAATGCTTGAAGTGTTTACTCAGAGTATAGTTTAAAAACTTATTTTCAAAACACAGTGCTCGAGTACTATATTCCAATACTCGAGTATTGACAACACTTCATGTCAATACTTGGAGTATTACCTTGGAGCACTAAATTTTCTTAAGATTAAAACATGCAGTGCTCGAGCATTGAATTCCACTGCTCGAGTATGACCATACTTTGACAAAAACACTTGAGTATTTTCTTGAAGCACTGAATCAATACTTTAAAAACTTGAGTCTTAGCATAATTTTGTTATCATCAAAACAAGGTATCAACATTCTCTCCCTTTTTGATGATGACAAAACCATTTGTTGAAAGATAAATCAGAGAACATAGCAGATAAGCAAAATGAACTAATTTCTTCTCCCCATAAAAGAAGCACAAGAGCATATCAGTCAGCAAGATAACTTGTAATAATTTCACATAAACTGAATTATCAGAGTCAAAAGTACTTAACAAGAGTACAAAAGCAGTTAAAAAGAAATTACAAACAAGATTATTCCTAAGGACACAGAAGCATGATAGACACAAAATCAAAAGCATGACAGATTCTGATTTCTTCTCCCTCTTTTGTCATCAACAAGAAGGGTCAGTGAGAGGGAAAGGGAGGAACATTAGTGGAGGATGGAGGTGCATCAGAATGAGGATAATCACTGATGGGCTGAGGTGCAATAGAGGGAGCACGAGAATCAGAGGGAGGCGGTGAGGGTACTTGAGGAGTAGAGACAGGCTGTGGATCTGGTATAGGTTGAGGATCAAGTTGGAGAAAAGAAGAAGAGAAGGCTATCATGGCAAGCACAGCATCAGCAGTGGGATCCTCTAGAGACTGAGAAGGAGGAGGAGGAGGAATTGGAGCAGAGGAAGAGAGTTTAGATTCTCTGACAACCTGCTCTAGAGACTCTACCCTTTTGTCCAATCCATCAAGCTTCTCCAATATGAGTGCCTTGAATTGGGAAAGATCCTGAATCATAGTTGTGACTGCTATATCCAATGTCTTTCCTGTGAAATGATCATTTGCAGCCTTCAGAATAGTACTCATATATTCTTGTGACTGAGTCTTGATGTGATTCACAAAAATTTCACTCATTTTATTGAACTCAGTTTCCATATAATGTTGAATTGCAGCATGAGCAAATGATGGAGCAGATGAAGGCTGAGGAGGAGCAGAAGATTGGGCTTCATCTTGACCTTGTGAAGTAGCAGATATAGTCCTTCTCTTTTTCTTTTTGGCTTGAACTTGTGGATGTTCAATGTCTATATTCATTCTACGAAGATGAACTTCTCCAAACAGATTTGGCTCCACCACTTTGTCCAAGATATGCCAAATTTTGAGACTTTCAGAATGAAGGATACCAAAGAGGGATAAGGCACTGTCATTCTCTTGGATCCTGAGTGCACAAACCTCCACATCTCATCAAAAACTATATCACCTATATTTCTCTTCTCTTTCTTCATTATTCTTGCCATATTTCTATAGTCCATGAAAGTAAAATGAGTATAATTGCCACTTTTATTCACTATACATCTAGAATAGATGTAGTGAATGACTCTCTGCAAAGGTGGCATGGCAGAAGGTTTAAACGCAAGAATGCCAGTAAAAGACTCTCCAGGTCATAGCAAACCAAAAATTTCTTCATCAGATAGAGTAGATAAGGTTTCATCAAATTCAGTAGTTCCAAGGAATCCATTCAACATCTCAAAGGTAATGGAAATTTCTTTGCCCCTCATCTTTGTGACCATTGAATAAGAAGTAATTTCTCCATTTTCATTGGTCACAGAGTTTGAATACATGTTGTTGTAAAAGATTCTAACTATCTCAGGGCAGAAACTGTCTTTGATTTGAATCAAGGGTTTATAATGATTAAGAAATTCAGACACCTTGAACCCCATCATATCTACTTCCTTAATATCTACATACACAGCAGGGCACAAAGGCCTATTCTTCAGCTTCTCTTTATAATTAGATGGATTAGAAATAAATACCGCAGAAGTATTGAAGCCCTTTGGAGCCTTTGGCAATTCAGTGCCCTTCTTCTTCCCTTTACCCTTTCCTTTTGGTTGAGCTTTTGATGAAATAGCAGCAGTAGTTTCATGAGTGTTTCCTTCACTCTCAGTCTCAGAGTTAGTGGCAGCAGTTTGAGTAGGCACTGTCTGTGAGGATGTAATCAGAAGACCCTTCCCTCTTTCTTTCAGGATGGATTTTGGTTAGCCAGTATTGGATTTTTGAGAAACAGGTGCTACAGTGTCCTCAGAGGGTTTAGCAATTCTTACGCGTTTGGCTGGTGGTTGTGAAACTGATTTTGATTTAGAGGCAGTGCTTTTCCCTTTGCCAGCAGTGGATTTTGTATGAGCCATGAGAGATTTTGAAGCAAAATATAGAGAGTTGAGGGAATGGGAGTTTTCAGCTACAAGAGTGAAAGAGAGATTATTTGAGGGATTAGATGAGTGAAATAATGAGTAAAAATAGAGGGGTTTGGCCGAAAATAAGTTTCTGAGAGAGTTTGTAATGGTTTAAAAGCAGTTATAGAAATTCGGGTTGAGAGGATTTTGAAATGCTCGAGTGTTGAGGAAAAATGAGGCATAAGTAACCAGAAACTGTTAGTGCTCGAGTGCTGATATGTAGTGCTCGAGTGTTGATGCTCAGTGCTCGAGTGCAGAGTGAAAGCGCTCGAGTGATAAAATTTGAAGATGAACAGATAAAGCAATACTCGAGTGCTAAAAACTCATGCCGAGTATTACACTCCAGTGCTCGAGTGTTGATTTTCAATGCTCGAGCATTGGGGTCTTGGATAAAACTGATACATAGCAGATGCTAACACTCGAGTATTGATAAACTTGTGCTCGAGTGTTGTACTTCAGTGCTCGAGAACTGTCTCACAGTGCTCGAGCATTGATTTCTGAGTATTGAAGACTTACTTTGCTCGAGCATTGAAATTGAATGCTCGAGTACTACCTGTGCTTCCATCTTCTGGTCGAGTGCTAACTACCAGTATTGAACCAGATGCCTTATTTTGCTTGAATGCTCGAGTGTTCTTCTGGTTGTGCTCGAGTATTTCATCTTATGCTCCAAAAATTTGAACTAATGCTCGAGTGTTCATGCCTTTTGTGCTGCAAGTATTCATTTAAAGCACCTGCAAAAACTTTGATAAAACACTCCGAAGCTTAAGTTAGTAACAGTTAACCATCAAAACAACTTTACATCAACATTAAATAATTTTTACTTACAATTCATTGGAATTTACCATTCCCAATTCCCTTCTAATATTCAAAAATTGTTCTCTGGCTAATGGCTTTGTGAAAATATCAGCAACCTGGAGATGAGTTGGAATGAATTCAACCTTGATATCCTTATTTTGCACATGATCCCTGATGAAATGATGTCTTATATCAATTTGCTTGGTCTTAGAGTGATGTACTGGATTCTTGGTAAGATTGATGGTACTGGTATTGTCACTGAAGATTGGAATTTCATTGAACACCATTCCTAAATCCTGAAGCTGCTACTTCATCCATAAGATTTGAGCACAGTAGCTTGCAGCAACAATGTATTCAGCTTCTGTTGATGATAATGACACAGTTGATTGCTTTTTGTTGAACCAAGAAACCAAGGCACCTCCAAGGAATTGACATTGACCACTTGTACTTTTTCTATCAGTTTTGTAGCCAGCATGATCTGAATCTGAATAAGCAATTAATTGATCATTTTCTCCTTTTGGATACTAAATTCCAAGATCAATGGTTCCAGCAAGATATCTGAAAATTCTTTTCCCATTTTCAGCATGAGATTCTTTTAGAGCAGATTGATATCTTGCACACATTCCAACACTAAATTGGATGTCTGGCCTACTTGCTGTGAGATAAAGAAGGGATCCAATCATTCCTCTGTATCTTTTTACATAATAGTCCTTTCCATTGATATCTGCATCAAGGAGTGTTGTTGAACTCATAGAAGTATCAACACTTTTGCATTGATCAATTCCAAACTTCTTTAGCAGCTCTCTGAGATATTTGGCTTGATTTATGAAGATCCCATTCTTTCTTTGTTTGATTTGAAGACCAAGAAAGAAATTCAATTCTCCCATCATGGACATTTCAAACTCAGCCTGCATCATCTTGGCAAAATCTTGACAAAGATCATTGTTAGTAGCACCAAAAATAATGTCATCAACATAAATTTGTACAACTAACATATTTGATTTTGAATGTTTAATAAATAGAGTTGTATCCACTTTTCCTCTAACAAAATCTTTGTTGATTAAGAAACTACTTAATCTTTCATACCAAGCTCTTGGAGCTTGTTTCAAACCATAAAGAGCTTTC
>JANTPZ010002189.1:0-20308 GCA_025593235.1 Vachellia pachyceras
CTCCATTCTACTTTGTCAATCACAAAACAACTCAATACACAATAATCCAAGTTTGGCTCGATCGAGACCAAGCATTTACACACAAATTACAAAGTCTAACTCGGAATCCAAGTAATCTATAATGTAAATACAGATTGAAAGCAAATACTCCCCTTTCGGCACTTCGAACTCCGGCTCACTTCATCTTCAAGAGGATGGAGATGCTCAGCTCCTCATGGGTGATGGAATCGAGCTCCCTATGGATGATTGAGGCATGATGAATGGATGGATGGCGAGGAAATGGAGGAAATAGGGTTTAGTGTGTGTGGAACGTGAAGAAGAATGGAGTGTGGATTTGTCTCTGCCTCTCTTATTCTCTCTTTTTCCAGCCTCCTCTTAGCCTCTCTCGAAAATACCCTAAAATGGCATGATAAAACCGTTCTGGGTCGGATATCTCTAGCTGGGTTGGGTTATTTTCCATCTAGAGTAAAAAATCTGGTGCTATAGCGCGATATTCGCCGCGGCAAACCTCTCCCGAGAGTTCATGCCTACTGATTGAACTTTGGGCGCGGCGAACTTTGAAGTTTGTCAAGGCGAAATTCTCCAGGGATGCTTCCTCTTGCCTTTTGTACAGAGTTCCTAAAATGAAATAGCAAATATTGGCAGTATCATTTGCTCATAATGGAATTTAAGAACAATAACATCATTATTCATGGTATATGTACCCAAAATCACACTAATCCAAATTAACAACTCATAATCTCAAATTATGCACAAAAGGCTCATGTATGGGCTAAAATTGACTTTAAGACTCTGGAAATTCAAGTAGAAAACTAATACAAATAGAGCTCAATCAGTAAGGTAATTGGCGTGTTGTACTCTTATGCTATCAACTAATAAATAGTTTATGATTATTACATGTTGATATTTGAATTTATGTTTGCTTAGATTCATGGTTCATTGTGAGGTCATAGACGAATCTGGGTCAGTTGATATTGTCATTTTTTATCATGAGTTTTCAAAACTAATTGGATGTTCAGCTGCTTAGTTAAAGGAGTGAATGGTTACTAAGCATGTTACACAAGAGGTATGTGGATAAATTTTGTTGGGTTAAATTAACTTTTACTTTTAAAGGATGATGTTCATTATATTTTTGTTTGTGTTTGGTTTGAATAAGGTTGAGATGGAGAAGGCATACCTAAGCATGTGTTAGAGAAAATTTTGTGGAAGTGATATATGTTTAAGTTGCGCATTTGTGAAGGGTATGTTAGGGGCCGGTCAAGCACGTGTATTGTTGTCCGTATGACAGGTGATACAACCATTATTGACACCTACATAAAATATTTGCAAGATGTTGCTGTCAAAGAGCATGGCTTAGTTGAGCCGACAGAAGACCAAGTGCTTCCTACATATCTTTGTCATGTTTACATTCATGTTATATACAATTGTACAAGTTCGTTATTAGTGAGAGTTTGCTACAAGAAATTGACATGAACCTTCTAGACTCAGAAGGCACACATTCTTCTGTTATTGATGGGAGTGGTGGCAAAAGTATAATTTATTCTTCTTGTGATATGTCTGATGATACTGAAAATGGCATATCTAAAAGCTTTGAGATTTGTGAAAATATGTCCTGTGGCAAAAAGGAGTTGCTTGTTGCTGTTGGTGATAATAGTAATGATTGTCCCGCCAAGAAACTCATTGTTGGCTTCCAAGGTGACGCTTCGGCTATCATTCCCTATGGTGATTCTCAAACTGACGATTGTGGTGCAACTTTTGTACGTCGCCACAAGATGAAACACAAGATGGTCTAGATAATTAGGAGTATGTGTTGTTGAGTTTAACACTTTCGGGTTCATGTGTTGTTTTCGTGACACAATTTTAGGTATTTTGTGTTTTTGGTTTGTGTAATTTTTTATATGTTTACTTGTGTTGTATTTGTTTGATAAGATATTAGGTTTGTTATAATGTGTTGTACTTTCAATTTGTAAACTTATCCCTTTCAAAAGTTTTTTTAGTTATTGAGCTAATCTAATTTGTTGTTCAAGTGGCATGGCAATCCATTTTGCACGTCATTTTTTTATAATCAAATAAAACTTTTACATTCAATTAAATTAGTGATATTAGTACGTGGCCATTGTTTTATTAGTGGCATTTTTGAAAAATAATCTCTAAATGTTCACTTGAGATAAACTTTTTATATCTATATACAAAGATATATATATATATATATGGGTTTGCAACTTTCTAAAATATTGTAGCACCCTTTTAAACTTATAACATCTAAACATCTAAAAATGGGGAAGGAAAAAAATAAATAAACAATATTTTAATTTATGAAGGGAGGATTGAGATGCAAGATAATATATCCTTATTTGCATCAACTAACCACATACGTTTTGACTATTTAATTATTTAAATTTTGTAGTGGGGTGGTTGCAAAATAGATAGATATTTTATATGTTATTATAAAACATTTAAATATATAAAAATAGGAAGAATAAAAATAAACCACACCAAATTTCAAATGCGGTGTGGAGGTTTTAGTTGAGGTTTACATCTATGTATTTATAGCAAATAACCCTATATTTTTTGACCATTTAACTTTTTCAATAAATTGAAAATACGTGGTTGAAAAATATGCAAATACTTTAATAGGTTGTCCAACCAATTACTATGATGAAATAAATAGAACAAATGGGAAAGAATTCCTTTAAATCTAAATGTTAGAAAGACTTTTTTTTTAAAAGTTAATAAAGCTTTAAATACATAAAGAATGCAGCACGTCCAAGCAACACCATTTTTGGTTTTCTACATTTTTGCAAGTAATTTAAAACATAATAATGTAACGATTACAATAAGAATATCAAGGCCTCAAATTAATCTTTTAATTGAGAATGTTAAGGTAATGCAACATTAAAAAAAGTAAAGCTTAACTAGCGCATTTAATGAAATTTAAGCCGTATTTGCTGGTTATGACGTGTGCATATTTTCAGGTTTTAAGTAAAAAAATTAATCTTAACAAGTGAAATTAAGGAAAAAATACAAAATACGGCTTAACGTGGCCTATAAATTAGTGGGAAGCGTTTGTACACTTTTTGAGGCCTACATGGAAGTTTTCAAGTTAAAGCCAAAAAACTTAATACATATAGAAGAAAAAGGGAAATATATATATATGTAGATTTTATAATAAGAAACCACCTTATAGATTAAACAACTGGCATATGAGGATATATTATAGCTTGTGGTTACCCCACTATAAAGTAATGGGAAACGGTTGTGCACTTTTTGTGGAAGATGGACGTTTTCAAGTTAAAGCAATAAAATATTAGTAAATATAAACGAAAAAATTGGGAAATAAAAATATGTAGAATTGAAAATAATAAATCACCATATAAATTACAAGGCAAGCATATGAGGGTATGTTATAGCTTGTGCGTAACTCCTATACGTTAATGGGAAACGGTTGTGCACTTTTTGTGGATGACATGGAAGTTTTCACGTTAAAGCTAATAAACAAAATACATATAGAAGAAAAAAAATAGGAAATAAATATATGTATATATGAAAAGTAAGAAACCGCCATATAAACTAAACGGCAAGCATTAGTGTAAATATCATTATAAGAAAAAAATGGATTTAAATTATTTAGTGTTAATGGAAAATAATTGCGAATAGATACAAGAGGTGCATTTGTGGAGAATATAAATTCTCATTGTCTATGTTTTCCATATATTATATTATGGCATCGAAAATACACAAGGTTTATATGGGAGTACTTTGGGGTTTTGCAATTCAAAAATATTGTTTTTATCAAAATAAAATGGATAGAAATGTGATTGGATACATGTGGGAGATTACTGTAGGATCTATCATCTAAATAATATAGGGGAAAGAAGATGGAAGGACAATGAGAAAATAATATATACATATAGTGAACATGCTTACAAAAATTCTACGTTTTTTATATAAAGCTATACTTATTTAAAATTGAAGAACTAACAGCTAAATTTGAAATGCTGCATTTTAATTTTCCAATCTCCTACATTTCATCCTACGTTTTCGTCACATCATATATTTCAAACAAAATAAATTTAAACAATTCCATAAAGTAGCAACATTTATCCATCTTATACATTTTACATAAATCCAAACATATAATAGTTATTGGACGAGATATTTTTAAAAATATATGCAGACTCACTGGAAGTTAGTTAGCATACAAGTTATTTTAAATGTTAGTTGTCATACGATCTAAAAGGCATAATATAATTTTTTTTCAAAATGTCCATATTAATAGGAAGAGAAACACGACAAAATCTTTTAACTCTATTATATTTAATTCAATATATTTTTGGAGCCGTTACTCAATATATTTAACTCTAAACATTTAACCCAATTTATTCATATGTATCCTATAGTATATCATTATTATGGATTTTTTTTTATTTTCACTATGAAAAGAACACGTGACCTACATCTATAATAGGCAATTTTATTGCCTTATTCCATTTGCATGATAATAAATTTGGGTTAATTCTACATCTATATTTAAAATCTAAATCTAAATTTGGGTTAACCCAATTTACGTTATAATACGAAATTCCTTTATCACGATTCGATAAATCTATATCTATAATTCAAATATATATGTGTTTTTAAAAAGCTATATCTATATCATCCCACCTTTATAAGTATTCAGAGTCACTCTACTTGTGCTATTCGACCTTCATATTATTCAAGAGTGGTAAATAGTTAAGTCGAGTTTTTAGGCTTTTGAGTAGTTTCATGCTGGAAACTACTAATATCAGTTTCTCATGTTTATTTCTAGTATGTTGCATGATGTTGTTACAGTTTATCTAATAAAACGACGCTTTTTTGAGTGGAGCCTCACGTAATGAAAAACTTGGCTGCCACAACGTTTTCTTTGTTACGTGCTGGACGTTGTGATACATTGATCAAGGTATCAGTCATCAAAAGTGTCACATTTGTTGAATTGCATGACTTGACAGTAAGACTTGTCTTCAATTTGTCCTATTAGACAAAGAGGTCAGTAGTTAGACATGAACTAGCTTGATGTGTTCAATCCTCCTTATTTTACCTCTTTAACTTCATATTATATCATTATTGAATCACTCTAGGCCTTACATAACTCAAATTGACCAAAGAGGTGAAATAAAATTTTCAACCCGAGTTACTATTCATTTGGTCAATTTTCCAGATTTCTGGTCCAACGTTGAAAATAAATAACTAATAGTAGAAAAATTGAAATTAAGTGGTTCCATTTTCTATATGAAGCTTATAACATTCCCTACAGGGAAAAATACTCATTTGTCCAGAACCTTGCCTAATCAATACAGTTTATTATGTAAAGATACACTGTTCATATGGTCATTTTTCAATTTTCCATGTTTTTCTCTTAACTTTGAAAAGCCATAACTTCCTATACAAAAGTCCAATTCCAGCAAAATGAGAGGTTTAATTAAGAATCTAATCCATTAGAAGTTTAAAGGGGGGTTGCAAGGATCAAGAATATGTATAGGATTGGGTTGTGGAACCTCTTACCTTGAAACTTTTTAAAGCTTTTCTCTTCTTGTTCACATAAAAAATGGCATCTTTGCTTTCTCTTTTCCAGCTGAAGAAACTATCCAAGAATGAAGAAGAAAGAGAAGGAAGAGCCCCTTTAATTACATGTGTAAATGTGTTGGATGGCTAAGATCAATTCTTGCTTTAATGAATGATCCAAGGGCTCATATTTGGCCACCTCAAACTCAGATTTTTCTTCCTCAAAACTGATCCATTTGGGCTGGAACTAAGGCCACAAAATCCTAGTTACACAAACAAAACTAAGTGGCAACCAGTTACCATGATCTGGTTACAACTTTTACCGGTAAAATAACTTTATTTTGGTAACATTTTCTACCTGTTTGGGGACCTTTTTAATTCTCTTTTATTTTCCAATTATCACTGACTCATATGACAAAATAATTGTCCTAATAATACCCTTGGAAATCCTCAAATTTCTACAAGGTTACTTGACAATGTTGAAACACTGAAAAACGGTCTATCGACATGCAATTGAGTTTTAGGACATTAAAATTTTTTAGAATTTTCACTAATACTCTAACTCTTTTTCTTTCCTCAAATTGCTTCCTGGAATGTCTGTAATTAATTTCCAAAAAATTCCATTTTCCAGGGTTTTCGGGTCTTTTTTCTCCGGTCCGGGAAATCGCTATCGTATTCTGGGCAATAATTTTATAAAATACTAGAAATTTCATATTATTTTTCTATGCCATAAACTCATATGTTTGAGGTCTCCTATTTGCAACAACTTTTTACTTCAGTTACTGTATTCTTTCTAGCCCTATATGCATTTGTGACCTTAGTATATTTACTATTTATTGATTTTGCTGCCAGGATCCCAAAGTCTATTCAGATTAAGTATTGGTGGGACATATTCTATGTTTGTGTCCGGTTTTAATAACATTTAAAGTTAGACCAATTGATTGTTTTCATAAATGTTGTAGTAAAGTATGAATTTGGTTTAAACTAGTGGGGTTGCACCAGAGGTATGGCTTTGAAAATGCTGCTTTTGTTCAAGTAAGAAGGAGCCATAATATTTGACATCATATACTTAAAATAACCATCTTCTGCTGATGTCTATTTTTTGGCACTTGCACAAACTTTATTGCTATATACAAACTATATACTTAATTATTAATAAAATCATGCGTAGCTTTAAATAAGCACAACAAGGAATATGCACAACAAAGTTACAATAAATATAGATTATTGCCACTGAATGAGTCCTGTACATAGTAGATAATTATTACTTCTAATAATACATAAATCTTGATCACAATTTAACTTTTGTGTTATTCTATTAAACTCTCCACCTATTTAGACGACAATTAGTATCCCCATACTATATTGCTTCTTTTGATACAAATATATCCATAACATAATATATAGGGACTACATATGAGATCATGTTTGAAGGAGCCCTAAATCCGCAACACTGAGGAAAGCATAGCAATGCATTCCCATATTGTGGGCTAGGATTAATTTGTGTATAAGCAAATTGTATCAGTGTGGTTCGATATTAGATAAACATGACCAAATACCTAGACCCAGACCTTTCTCGCTTCCTACGTGTTAATGCTGAAATTCCTTCTCAGTACCTATACCTTTCTTGCTTCCTACATGGTTGGGGTGCAATCTTATAGCAATCACTGGTAATCTTCTTTGTGGAGTTATTTGTGAATGATAATGACTACACACATACAAACCTATTACTATCTACTAACTGTATACTATATTATTAATACAAATCCCACATAAGTTCAATTAAGCCCAACAATAATTTAGCGAAGGTGATGTAAATGTTGTAAAAAATATTGTTTAGCGACAGTAAATATGCTACATGAAATTAACAAATACACATATTTGAGTTATTATTGCCTAAGACCATATCTGTGTATGTATTGGTTTTATTCAAACGTACACAATCAATTAGCCACTAAAAATTTAATCTAATTTAATATATGACAGCCTTAAAATTCGTATACCCAGTTGAAGTTAGTTAGCATACAAGTTATTTTAAAAGTAAGGTGTCACACTAACTAACAAGCAAAATATAATTTTTTTTCAAAATGTCCATATTAATAGGAAGAGAAACACGAGAAATTCTTTTAAGTCCATTAAATTTAATGTGATATATTTTTGGAGTTGTAGTTCTCTTGATAACCTATTTTTGCTAACGGTGAAAATAATATATTGAATTGGAAAAAAAGAAACCTCAATGATAAGCACTCTTGTATCCTAACATTAAGGACTTTAACTTTGTTTTAAATAATTCATACAAAATGGTGTCAAAACGATATAAACCAGAATATTAATAATTGAATTGTGTATCATATATTTAAGAATTATTTTGCTACATTTTTAAAGAGTTATTAAGCCAATATCATTCTTTTTACTGCTTGTGAAGCATTAGTTAATATATTGTGAACGTAATAGTACATAATTTTAAAAACTTCAGCTGAGGACATGCATTGTGGGGATACCTACATGAGCTTTTGCTTAAATACAACCTACTTGAAGCCATATATTAACTGTTCACAATGACATGGTGTGGATCAATGTAGCAATTAATAAACATAATAACAATGCATGCCCCCTTCAATTTTATACACTAAAACAAACTATACGTTGATGATCATTTCATAGTTACAATCTCTATGTTGTTCCTCAATAGATGCGTGCATCAATTTAGCTCCGACTAGACTCGATTTATGATCACATTAGTTATGTTCTTATAACTGCGAACAACTAACTTTCCTGCAGTGTAAATGTAAATATAATGGGTTAACAAAACCGTAATAACTTAAGTGCTTATGCTTTCATCATACATGACAAGTGTTCATTTTTATCCTTAACTCAATACCTTCATATTTATCTGCCTTGTAGAATTGAACCAGCAACGAAGTTATTTTGTCCATGCTTTTGACAAGCATCTTGTATATATTATTTGCCACGTCATCAAACAGAAGACACTTGATACTGTTGCCCCTGCATGAATGAACTACGGTCAATCACCAAAATGTAGGATGTTTTAAAAATATGTATGATGGGAGGGTTATACCTGCAATTTGACAGTTTCAACTTTAGAGTAGCCAAAAAAAAATCTCCTTGCTCATAAAGTTTAAGTGGCCCAAAATCAGTGATGAATCCTAAAACATCTAGGCAAGAAATATATCATCATACATGTTTTTCTTATATGCAAAACTAACAATTAAATACAACTTGTGGTACTGTTTGTTGCTTCTTATCTATTAAGCAAGTTGTTAATGATTCCTGTCTTATTAGCTTATTAAGAGGAATAACATTATAAGCATTAGTGGGTATATCGCTACCTTCATATAGAAGTACTTTAGAATATTTGTGGAAGAAAATAACTAATTCATGAGCACATGGCTTAAATGGTGCATAGCTATCAATTCCCATGAAACCTTGGAAATATTGTCGTCTCCCTTCTGTAATGATCATCTTGAATTTCTTAATTGCTATAGGGTCTATAACCAGACTTGAATTTTCGTCATCTGCGTGATATGAAATTAAATATTTGATATTGGGATTACACAGATCAATATATCAAAAAATGATTCAAGTAAATACTACCTCTTTATCCACCAGGATGAAGTTTAGGGGTTTAACCTCGCCTTCATATGTGTATTCAGTATCTTCAAAGATTCAAACAATTGATGCACATATGTGTTGTGTGTGGTAGAACTCCCCATCTATATCTTTTAGAGACATCTCCATAAACTAATCCATGATAACCAGTTAAAAAATTAAAACTTAAATTTGGTGTCGGTAGAGAGTTGAGTATAATGTGTGGTTAAAAGCACACATGTCTTGTCAACTATGGAAGAGGCCATACACACACACACGGATAGTTAGTAGAGCATATTTTTCAAAGGTGCACGATAAACCCCCTTGGTGATGACCCCACTACAGCAGAGAGCATCATGTTTTATGTTAGTGGGATCATGGAATATATGGGAATATTTAAACAAAAATAGGCTATCTAATGGAATGGTGGAAATGAAATGAGATTAAAAATAGGAAATTGGCATATTAATGGCCAACAAACTAGATGTTTAGGAAGTTGCGGACTCTCCCACTAATTAATAAAATATATTTTATGAACTTGAATTGTGCGACGGTTACGGATTATTTCTGCATTATTGCATACGATAATGAAGAAACCATTGGGAAAAAAAGTGACCAAAATGATAGGCACCATTGGAAATTCTGTTGATAAACTATTTTTGCTAACGGTGAAAATAGTATATTGAATTGGAAAAAAAAAAGTGACTACAATGATAGGCCTATTGTATCCTAGCATTAAGGACTTTAAATAACTTTGTTTTAAATTATTCATACAAAATGATGACAAAAAATGATATAAACCAAAATATTAATAATTGAATTGTGTATCATATATTTAAGAATTATTTGTCTACATTTTTTAAATAGTTGTTAAACCAATATCACTCTTTTTACTCCTTGTGAAGAATTAGTTAATATATTGTGAAAGTAATAGTACATAATTTTAATAACTTCAGCTAAGGACATGGATTGTGGGGATTCCTACATGAGCTTTTGCTTAAAAACAACCTACTTGAAGCCATATATTAATGAGTCACAATGAATGGTGTTGATCAATTTAGTGAGTGACTGAGAATGAATGGTGAAAATGACGGCAAAACTTTTCTACTTTTTTTGTATTTCTTAATTTGTTTGTTAGAAAATTCTTAATAACTTTTTCTCCCGCTCAAACCTTGATTTCTGATCGCTTTTTTTAATAAAATTGTTTTGAAAACAAAAGCAATAGAAAACAAGAAGCCTTAACTTGATAGGGACAGAAAAATTAAGTAGCCACTTTTAAATTAAGCCTTAACTAAATTCAAGAATTTTCATAAAGTAGCCACTTTTATCCATCTTATACATTTTACTTAAATCCAAACATATAATTGTGAAAAATAATTTAGCTCATTCATAATTTAGTATTTATGTTAAAGAAAATTTTCACCGATAACATTTTCACATTTTCAAATAAGTGAAAAGCGTTTATATAATAACTAGAATATATTTAAATATCATGGGTATGAAAATAAGTAAGTGAATATATTGAAACATTTCCCACTTCATAAAATTTAAGATGATAAGCTCATTTCAGTACTTAGTGTGCGAATTTTACTCTATGATATAGAAAGTGCCTATTTTGTTGGCCATCTATATGACAGTTTCTTATTTTTCAATGCTACATATATTTATTTTCCTATTTTTGCTTCTATATTTATTAAATTTATGAGATTTAACTTGATAACTTCCATGTAGTTCACATCATAAAGCTCATAAATTCATGATTATTTTTTTAGTCTTGTAATACATTTCTGAATTGTAATTAATGAAGTTGGGCTAATAGATAAACCATTAACCATTAGTGCGAACGTGATTGTTGCTTCAGAGATTAGAATAAATAGTTAAAATAACAATATCATGTTTTTATAATAAATAATGAAATGCCTAAAAAATAGGATATAAGTTGACAGTTACTACACACATATATTACTTCATTAGCTTTAACTATATGTATTTCTTTCATTATTCTACATATATTTTTTCTTTTTTTCCTTCTATATGTACTTAGTTTATTAGCATTACCTTGATAAGTTCCATGTCGTCCACAAAAAAGTGCTTAACTGCTCTCACATTGTTGTTATTTATTGCGGTGTAAACATAAGCTAAAACATATCCTCATATGCTTCTCTTTTTCATGCTGCAGGTTTTCTATGAATGTTGGTTATCATATACAATTTTGCACATGTATTAGTAGAACTTAAAAATGACAAATTCACCCAAAATGCTTTCTCAGAGACGGACAATTGATATGCAAGTGGCTGCTCAACAAAATCAAGTACACAAAGGTAAGACAACCAACAACTACTTTGTTGATCTTCTACTTTGCTTTCTTGTGCGTTCATGGGATTATATGCACATCACCTACTACCATTTGCTATTGTATTTATGACAACTATTACAATTCGTACCAAATCAATGCCTTTTTTTTTCCACATTCTAACAATTTCATTTTATGCACTACAAGAGAATTAGATGCAACTTTATTTTTTCTACTGGCATCAAGCTAACCACCAATCTGATTGTTTTCAATTATCATGAACTGTTAAACATTTAATTTAGGACATTATTATACTTTAGGAAGATCCAAACGGGCTGCCATATTGCAGGAAAAGAGATCTTGCCTCTCTGAACACTATGAAGATGGTGGTGACTTGAATAAAGGTATGAGTATAGTTATGTTTGCCAATAGTTTTGGTTCTAAAGCATTAGTATGCTTTTCAGCTAACTTTATTTAGTCCCACCGGTATTTTATTTTCTTTCACAACTTATTATTCATGTTAGCAATAGTACTTTTGCAACTAACATTTACAACCAAATGAAACCTTATCTAATTATAGGCATGTTATGAAAATATAGAACTTTTGAATGTTTCTTGTGTTGAATATATTCTCGAAGGAAAACGGAAAGCTAATGCATTCCAAGGACACAAGTTATATAAAAAATACAAAATGGAAGATGTAAACCATAGAAAACAAATGATCCACATGTTATGTGTGAATAATGGTTATTCCATTTGTGGTTTGAATTGAAAATAATTACAAATTGTTCATATATGAATACAGTACTTATTAAGTAGTTCTTTGTATTTTAAGGAAAAAATATACATTGGCATGTAACCATTCTATGGGTATAAAATCTTCGCAGAAAATTGTTCCAGGTTATTGGAGACACTGCCCCAACAATTGACAAGAGATGGTCAACCGTGACATGCATTGTCATCAATAACAAATAGTATGAACTTCTATCCTTAGCATTTATTATGTTTTGTCATTTGTTATTATTTCATGGAGGTAATGCACCAGCAACTATAAAAAATAATACCTCATGTGACATTCATTGTCATAACTAAGAAATGTTATTCTTTTAAATAATCATAATCCAAACTAAATTATTTAGTTGACTTTTCTTTCAATTAATATAGTGTTTTAATTTCTATTGACTTATTTCCATTTTACATTCGTTAATCTAATAAAATACACCACACTAGGACACTCAACTAAAAGGAAAGCCATGCCCAAGAATCTATATACGCTTGCTATAAATGATACAGAATCAATTGTCAAAGGAGTAAACCAACCATCCACATCTCTTGTAATGCACTCATCGACAAGAATGCACCTTGAAGGTAATTTTGTTAATGAATTAATTCACATTTTATCAAATCTTATTTAGGAAAGTATACCCACAGTATGACAATATATAGTGTAATCATATGCAAATTTGAATACTTATTATGTACAGTGCTGCCATTATATAAGATTTGGGAGATAAAAGTTGCATCTGTGTACATTGCGGTGCAAAGATGTGGTATAATGAATACCTAAGAAAATAAAGACAAGAACAGACTCCTAGATTTGGTATGTGTTGTCTTTAGGGAAAAGTGAAACTTCCATACTTACGTGATCCCCCTTCCCTATTGGTTGATTTATTATCTAGCCATCACCCATAAAGTAAACATTTTTTAAGGTTATTTAGAACATACAATATGATGTTTGCTTTTACATCCATAGGTTGTAAGATCGATAATAGCATCAACAATGGGCGTGGCCCTAACGTGTATAGAATGGGTGGTCAAAATGTACACATGATATGAAGTATGTTACCAGAAGATGGAATGCCTCCAAGATTTGCTCAATTGTATATTTATGACACAGACAACAAAGTGAACAACCGAGTTTCAGCCTCAGGTATGCATATTTATGTTGTCTTTGAGATACATTTTTTACAATTTAATATCTTACTTGAGAATATTTAATAGCTATTTTTTAATTCACCTATTGATTGACTATAATTTTTCTAAGGGCCTAAATAATTGTTTACCTTTAGTAGATACCTCCATCATTCTTATGGTTCAATATATGCTGGATCAATATAATCATTTGGTATAAACATTTCACACTGCACGTGATTTCATTCGTGTTCATGAGGAGGAACATATCATGATTAAACTTGTACATAAATGAGGAGGAAATTTGCGTCAGTATGATTTGCCCAACTCTCAAGATGATATAACTGCTTTCATTGTAGAGATATAGGGTCTACTGAACAAGGCCATGATATAATAATTCAATACAAGTCAAGTTTGCTAACAAGAATACATGAAAATCACACTCTTTATCTACCTCTGCAATATCCATTGTTATTTCCCTACGGCGGTAGGGGGATATGATGAAAACATACCTCATGTAGTAAACAAAGATATCAAAAATGGCAAGGTTTCACATGTCTCAATGCGTGAATATTTTGCCTACATGCTACAAGATAGAAAAATTGAATTCTCAACCATATTGCATGAAAGTAAGTTGTTCCAACAATTTATTGTTGACAGTTATACGATGATGGAAGCACAAAGATTGACTAACCTACGAAATAATCAGAAGAAATTGTGAGCAGAAATGTATCATGGATTAATCAATGCTTTACTCATAAGAGAAATAGAAGTAGCTACTTGAGGAAAAAGAATCATTTTGCCTTTTTCTTTCATTGGAGGACAATGCTATATACATGAAAATTAGCAAGAAGCTATGGCTATATGCAGATGGGCTCTCTACCTAGATATATTTATAACATTCATATGCAATCCAAAATGGCCTTAAATAACAAGGTGCTTGGAAGAAATGGATTTAAAACTTGAGGAACGTCCTGATCTTGTCACACGCATGTTCCAGATGAAATTGGAACTTCTTATGCAAGATTTAAGGGAAGGAACTATTTTTGTGCCTACAAAAGTAGGTTAGCTTGGATTTATTTACATTTTATAAATGTTTATCAATTAAACATAAGCTCATCTACACATAAAATTATATCCGATTGCAGTAATAAATGCATACCTAATACTATTATGACTTGTGCTTTACTCTATCATTGTAGCTTTGTATACTATTAAATTCCAGAAAAGAGGTCTTCCCCATGCTCATATCATTTTATTCTTGGTGGATAAAGTGAAATTCGACACTCCATTTGATATTGAAAGAATAAGAAGTGCACTGATACCTGATAAGGACACAAACATTGATTTATATGAAATGGTATATAACTTTATGATGCATGGACCATGTGAGACCTCTAACCCAAAATCTTCATGCATGGTAAATGGGAAGTGCACAAAGTATTATCCAAAATCTTTCATTTCAAGCACTATAATTCATGAGGATGGTTACCCATGTTATAAAAGGTTATATAACGGTTGAGAAGTGATGAAGAATGGTGTGCCATTGGATAATAGGAGTATCATCCCTTATAACCCTACCTTGGTTTTGAAATATCAAGCCCATATTGATGTTGAGAAGACCAAATATGGTGAGTCAATTCAGTATTTGTTTAAGTATGTCAGCAAAAGGCATGACAAAGCAACTGCAACTTTCTACACTAACTCTCAATTGGCAGAGGGTGACACCACTCATGATGAAAATAATATGTTCTATGATGTGCGCTATTTATCTCCATGTGAAGCTATTTGGAGGGTTTTTGGATTTGACATAAACTATCGGACCCCCTCAGTTGAAAGGCATTCATTTCACTTGCCAAATTCACAGACCATTGTTTATGGAGACAATGAGAACATAGACGATGTGCTCAATCATAATGAAGGCAAGATAACAATGTTTGAAGCATGGATGCAAGCAAATAATGATTATGAAGAAGCAAGAGCCTTAACATACTCTGATTTTCCAACAAAGCTTGTGTTTAAAACAGATTGTCAGTTATAGGAAATCAGGAAATCAGGTTTCTTGATTGGACGATTATATTATGTTCATCCAGGAAGTGGAGAAGCATTTTATTTACGCATATTACTTGCAACTACTAGGGGCCCTACATCTTACGAAGATTTGAGAATGGTTGATGGTGTGCACTATCATACCTTTCGAGATGCTTGCTATGCATTAGGGTTGTTAGACGATGACAAAGAATAGATTGATGCTATTAGAAAGGCAAGCCAATGGGCTTCTCCAGATTACTTACGTTGTCCTTTTAGTGTAATGTTACTCTGCATCTGCATAACTCGTCCAGAGATTGTTTAGAAACAAACATGGCAAGTAATGGTAGATAACATCATGTATAGATAACAACAACTAACAGGCAACTCAGGTTTAGCTTCTAAACATGAAAAACACATAACCCACATATCTTCACTATGCTTTTTTTCTTTGAAGCACTTGATAGAACATTGCGGAACATTCTAAGTAGGACTGATCCTAATGCAGTAAATAAACCTTTTGGTGGAAATATAGTTATACTCAAAGGATATTTTAGATAGATCCTTCCTGTTATACCAAGAGGTTGTCGTGAAGATATAGTGTTCGCCATTATTAATTCATCATACTTTTGGAAGGATTGCAAGGTATTTACACTTACTAAGAGCATGCGATTGCATAAATGCACTTCTTCACATTGTAGCCAAGAAACAATTGCATTTTCAGAGTGGATAGTCTCTGTTGGTGATGGGAATGTTAAAATTGAAGGTGACACAGATGATGAAATTCGCATCCTAACTGATCTATTGTTACTTCCTTCAGGTGACCCACTGGAATCATTGTCCAAAGTATACTAATTTACTTGACTATATAGAGGATAAGTCATATTTTAGAGAGCGAGCTATTTTAATTGCAACACTATCTATTGTAGATGAAGTTAATAATTACATGTTATAAAAAATACCAGGTGAAGAAGTAGTTTATCTAAGTGCAGATAATGTTTCAAAACAAGAAGGGGCCGCCATTTCAATGGCAGAACTTCACACAATTGAGTTGTTAAACACAATAACTATGTCTGGACTATCCAACCACATCATTAGACTAAAAATGGGTGCCCCAGTAATGCTAATGCGTAACATTGATAAATCCATTAGATTGTGCAACAGAACTAGACTCATCATAACACGCTTGGAGAAGCATGTCATTGGAGTAGAGATTATCAATGGAACCCATATAGGTATGCATATTTTAATCCCATGTCTCAACATAATGCCCTCCGATTCTTCTTTGCCTTTTACCTTGTGCAGAAGACAATTTCTAGTGCTCCTTTCTTTTGCTATGACCATTAATAAGAGCTTAGGTCAAAGTTTACTTCATGTTGGATTATATCTACCACGACATTTTTTTACACATGGTCAGCTATATGTGGTAATATCTCATGTGCGACAACGAGAAGGTCTAAAAATCCCAATCCTAGATGATAAAGGACAACCCATGGATAAAACCTCCAATATTGTGTATAGGGAAGTTTTTTACAATATTGTAACTTAGATTACTACTATATTGTTGGATCTATCATATGCAACTCATTTAAGACATTCAGTCAAAAAAGAATGATTGCTTGCCATTATGTTCATGCGTTGGTCCATTCCTACTATAAATTGTGCACTTTAACATTTGTTGCTTTAAATCATATTACATATCCTGTACCACCTATTTTTATCCCTCAATACGCTATGAAGCTTAAATGTTTACAAAGAGTATTTGTGTTATATTAGTCATTTCTATTATTGATGAATATATCCACATCATATTAGATTCTTTTTCAATGGATATATATAAGAAAAATTACACTTTGTTCATAATGGATTTTCGGTAATTTGCAACTCTCATTAGATTTATAGGACATACATGCAGTAATACTCCTTGTGACAATACTACATTAATTAGCCGGGTTATAATGCTATAATCTTTTGTCAACATTTTTTACTTCTTATAGCCAGCTCCCATATTATGCACTTCGCTTACATCTATGCTATGTATTCTTCTTGCATTGGAAATTGTATAGTGTACCTAGATTTTATTTCAACATTGAAATATCGAATGTAATGGTATTAGTCATGCTAGCAATGAACCATGCATTCCATTGTCAATAACATTTTACTTTTAAAATGTCATGTAAGAAATGCTTTAAGGCAACCAACATTTAGTAATATCATATCATAAAATTGTTACAAGATTATCTATTCAAGAGAATGTGTCCCTCTACCAATAATGCGTTTAATTTTCATATACAAGGCCACATATAACCACGTAATGCAGGGACCCCTTATTTTCTTAACTATTGTGGGCTCTCAAAGAATCCTAATCTCATAGCACAAGTACTTCAAAGATCTCATCACCATTCTATTCATCCCATGCATCGCATGGGTATTGGACTAGTTGCTATTTAAATAGAACGTCCCCTTCCCCGCATCGATCCTATGAAGAGGATATGGGAATGTGATAGGACAGATGATAACTTCGTTACCCCACATATCCATTACTGGGAGGGGATATGGAACATGATGTCTCATTCGCATGGAGGCATGTCAACAACCCTAATTTTGATGCCATTGTGTATATAGGGTTCAACCCAAATTTATAGTCATTCATACCAATTTTAAATATAAGTTGTACTTAAAAGTGTGGGAAAATCTCATTGCAAGACATATGAATTACCAAATTCTAAAATGAGTAACTAAATTTAACAAATCCTACATCAGGTAAGATCATTAGAAGACTTAAAATGACATTTCACAATTTGTTGATTTTACTTTACTATTTCGTTCCTCATCACGACATCTTCGTCCTTTGATCTACACTACCTCCATCATTAGCATTTGTCTTAGACTGTCGATCTGTCATTTTAATAATTTTACAATATTTAAATATTATATTAGTATTTAAAATTATGATTTTTTGATACCAACATAATACATTTTTCAATTTAATTACAAATTGTACATCAGTTAAAAATAATACATTTATCATCGTATTTATTCAGGCTTTATAATGATTTTATAATTCATAATGGTATAAAAATAAGCATTAGATATTATTTTCTTAATTTATCATATGTATTTCATACTTTTTTAAATAATGATAGCATCTGTTGTCTCTAGGCATTATTGTACTTGAGTATTGTTGATAAAGAAAAATATGAAGAGACAATTATAGCACTCGAGTATCATTTTACTCGAGTTTCTTTTCCAGTGTTGTTCATATGTACTCAAGTATTGATTAAAGTACTTGAGTATCATGCAAAAAATTCAATTTTGTTCTTCATTCTTATCTGTATTCGAGTATTCTTACCAAAATGCTTGAGTATTTGAACTTCTGTTTAAGTATCCTTTAAAGTGATCAATTTTCTTCAGTAAACTTCTATTAAAACTCGAGTGTTGCTTGAAATGATTTTTCCCTATTTTTCAATCACAAAACAGAGACATGCAAAATTTAATAAAACACTTCAAAGCTTAAGTTAGTAAATGGTTATTCATCAAAACTGTTATAAAATATAACATATAGTGTGGATGTTCTTATAATTCATGTATTTTTATTTATGAATATATTGTAATCAAGATAGATCTAGATCCGATTTATTCGAAAGTCGGTTATGATTATTAGGATATATTAGTTATTAGGGTATTTAATTCTATAACTCCCACAATGTCTATAAATACCCCTATATAGTTATGAAGAATATAATCTGACATCATTCTCTTCTTTTCTCTCAATCTCTTCTACTATTCTCTTCTACTCCCAAAACCCACTTATTTTATAACACGTTATCAGCACAAGGTATACTCATCTCATATCAATTCTCATTCTATTTCATCTACTTTATCTTATCCTACCTCTCCCTTATTGAGCAATCTAGATAATCTGATGAGTCACTACATGGAATTAGTTAATTCTTTTATCGGATGTTTTAAGCACCGGATTCCATGGCTAGGATTTGAGATTATTGTCATTATATCTCACGATAATCTTCTTTATGATTTTTCTTTTATCTGCGCTTGAATCTGGAATTCTCGGTCAATTATGACCGAAACTTGCGTGATCCAAATAAAAGTGATCCAAATCGTAAATCATTTATTGTTTCTCTGTACGTGATTTCTCTCATTCTATATATATATATATTTATATTTCTCTCATTCTATGTGATTTATCCACAAGCCAACATGATTTCTCTCATTCTATATATAGATATATTTATATTTATATTTTTCTCTCATTCTATGTGATTTATCCACAAGCCAACATGATTTCTCTCATTCTATATATAGATATATTTATATTTATATTTTTCTCTCATTCTATGTGATTTATCCACAAGCCAACATGATTTCTCTCATTCTATATATAGATATATTTATATTTATATTTTTCTCTCATTCTATGTGATTTATCCACAAGCCAACATGATTTCTCTCATTCTATATATAGATATATTTATATTTATATTTTTCTCTCATTCTATGTGATTTATCCACAAGCCAACATGATTTCTCTCATTCTATATATAGATATATTTATATTTATATTTTTCTCTCATTCTATGTGATTTATCCACAAGCCAACATGATTTCTCTCATTCTATATATAGATATATTTATATTTATATTTTTCTCTCATTCTATGTGATTTATCCACAAGCCAACATGATTTCTCTCATTCTATATATAGATATATTTATATTTATATTTTTCTCTCATTCTATGTGATTTATCCACAAGCCAACATGATTTCTCTCATTCTATATATAGATATATTTATATTTATATTTTTCTCTCATTCTATGTGATTTATCCACAAGCCAACATGATTTCTCTCATTCTATATATAGATATATTTATATTTATATTTTTCTCTCATTCTATGTG
>JANTPZ010002196.1:4157-14272 GCA_025593235.1 Vachellia pachyceras
ACTGCCATCATTTAATATAGCCCTGACAAGTGCCAATTATTAAAACTAAATAGATTTATACAAATGTAATATTTCAATACATGTACATGTGTGTGTGTGTAATTTACAAGAGCGCCGGGCACGAATCATCTGTAAGTTATATCTCAGACTTCATACAAAATTAAAAACACGATTTAATTTTCATAAAAAGCCAGTTGGGTTAAAACAAAGTTGCCCATATTAAAAAAAATATAAATCGATTAGATATATTAGTTTAAGTGGTTCAAGTGCAGAGAAGTGGGATTGAAGTTTTGTTGTTGAAGAAGAATCTTTGGGCAAACTAAGAACCACCTACTACTGATACCCACTCTCCATCGTCTAATCCTTTTCTGGATCAGTTGTTGCATCGCTGTAACGTAGGCCTAAAGCCCGCCTAACATCATAATCTTGTTTAGTTAATTAATTAATTAATTTATTAAAATGCGATTATTCCTGCATACCGACTCTTTTCTTCGTAAGTGGGTACGTACGATACAAAGCGAAAACTTGGTTTCGGCTAAAAAATAAATATTTAACTATAACTGTTCTCGTTATCAGCAATATGAGGAAGTCAGAGACTCGTTCTTCCTATCAACTTTCTATTTGATAATTATATCAACATATATATAGTAAGTTGCATAAATTCAATCAAATCTATAAGCTGTGCATGCAAATAGGCATATATAAGAGAATGAGCATAGTATGAGCCCTCAGTTAATGATCAGATCTACAATGTCATCAGTGCAAATAAGCGTAAGAGAATTATTTCGTTCCCAGTGAGGGACCATGTTTCGTGGCATTCTTGGCGAATAACTCTGTTAATCACACTTCCCTCTATTTTATTATGCATTTTTCTTATCTTAACTCGATCAGAAATTCAAGATGGAGAATAAATAAACTGATTGAACATTATTGGATCTTATATTAATTAGTAGCTGGTAGGGATCAATTTGACGTTTTCAAGTGTATATATCTTCATTGACTTGCATCAGGTGTTCCGTGAGAGACCATGTGAATCCAGTTAGTTAATACGCGAGAGATGGACGAAACTACTGATTCCATACGCTGCCAGTATGCCTTTGATTCAGCAACCCTGCATACTCTGACAATTTAAATATAATTTTTAGGGCAAACTCAAAATAATTGAAAGAATTAAGACCTCGAAGCAATTCTATCAGTTCGATCTATTTACTTTCAACTCTTTATTTTTTAGGCTGAAGTAGAAGCTAGTGGCTAGTCCGAGCGTGGTCAAAATTGATTCTTGATAGGAAAACATCATGGAGCTAGAAAGCGTGGAATGGATAAAATGAATATTATGTATATGGATATTAATGGACGTGGCAACCACTTTCAAGTTAAATTGTTTTTGCAGCAACCAAGTCTGCATGTATATATAGAGAGAGAGACCCTAATATGGTTGAAGTTGGCGTAGTGGCTGGTATTCGTCAGATTAAGTTATAATGGGTTGGCAGAGATGGAACCAGAAGGCTAAAGATCTACTCAGCTTTATTGCCTCTCCGATAGAGGTCTTCCACCTCTTCACCCTCACAATCCTCAGTCTTCTTCTCCCAACCTCCTTTCTTCTCCTAGCCAGGCTCTCTGTTGCAACCACTCAATACTATCGCCAAACCGCCACATCGTTTCTTCATCTTTACTCGCTCCTGGTTGGCATCAACTCTGACATTCTCTACCTTCTCGTCTCTATTGTTAGCGTCGCCACTCTAATCCACGGCTTGACCTGCAAATTCGCCTTTTTCAGCACCCAATCATCATCAAACTCTCCTATCAAACTTCCTCTTCATGCTTCCTGGATTCTTCTTTGTTCTTTTCAAATTTGCGTTGGCTTAGGCATCGAAGGAAACATAGCGACGGATGTTTATTACGACTCTGATCCTGGTTTTGGCCTCCCAAGAAGTTTCTTCAGCAGATTAGTTTTTCTCTTGGGGCTGCATGAGACGACGCAAATTTGGTCCAGGACGGTGGTTAAGCCGGTTGTTGATGACTCGGTGCTTGGGAGTTCCAGAAAGGACACGTGGGTTGAAAGGGTGGCGGTCGCCGCCTGCTTAGGTGGCCTGTGGTGGTGGAGGTTGAGGGATGAGGTGGAGACTTTGGTGGTTATGGCGGCCGCCAAGACTGAGGAATTAACGGATATGGAAATGAGGGATTTTGTTGGATGGTGGTTGTATTACCTGACGGTGACCATTGGGATGGTGAGGATTCTCAAGGGTGTGTTGTGGATCACCATGATTTGTGTGTGTAGGAGAAGGGTAACGGGAACTTCGTCCCTGGCTGATGAGCCCGACGATAACGATGACAAGGTGTGACTTTGACCAATTCTGTAATTTGTCTTCCTTTTTTGTTCAGCGGTGCCAATGGAGCACCAATCCAATTGTATAAACTCGAATCCAATATCGGTTTCTTGATATAACGCCTTTAGAAACAAAATATGGTTCAACAACTTTGTTCATAATTACTTGTTTGATATATACATATAGCACTTAATTATCGACCCATTATTATTCTTGAATTACAATATATGTGTGATTGGATTATATATTGTAGTATAAATATATGCGAGTGAGATGGATAACAGTGCAATAGATCGATGTAGCATGATTTTGATTGTATATAAATACTGTTTGATTCTAAAGTAGGTGGCCCAAGAAATGATGATTTTTTTTTTGGGGTATGCTTTGCACCTGACCATTAAAATACCTATGTATATTTAGGTACTGCTGGTACGCATACTATTATATAGAATAAAAACAGACACACATGCGATGCCAGTTTGTCAATGAGAAGATTATATAAAAACCATAGAAAAAACCAAATCGATGTGCTTAATACAACTGGCAGTTTCTCAGAAGCATTCTCTTTCGCGACTTGTGATTTATTTCGCTTAGAGGGGGATATTGAAAATGACTATGTGGGCGAAAAAATTAAAAAAAATTTAGAACATTTGCATATAACGTATAATTCTTGGAGTGTAAGGGAAGTTAATTATCATTGTTTTAGAAATAATCTTCTGATGTCCTTTTCCAAGACCTTGTTGAGATGATTATATTCAACTGCAATGCACCTCATTATTATATATTGTTATGAACAATTCAACAATCATTTTTTTGGGTAAACAATCGACTAGATATCCATGATAATTGATTCACAAGAAACACCATGAGAGACTCTTGATATTCAAATAAATGCTGGCGATTATTCAGCCATATACGCATAATTACTTGCAGTATATCTTTTACAAGCGTGTAGAATATTTCGAAGTACTCTGTCTTACTCCCCTGTATTGTAGAAGTGGTCGATCCTTCATCCTCCATCAACATAAAAAAGGCTCTTAAAGCTTTCTCCTCTTGCTCAGCTGATTTTTTTTAGGAGATTAAACTTTATGTGATATAATATTGGACACGTTACTCGGCGGTCTGTTTGGTTGCTAAATATCGTTTACAAAAAGACAAACCAAGAACCAATAAGCTTTAATGATACGGCAGACCTAAACCAGCCATCTTTGTTTAATACAAATTGTAGGGTTTTTTATAATTGCTGTCCAACAGCTATGATGATGGAAGTATCGAAATATCACAATCAGAATAGCGTTATTCCTTACATAATAAATGTACTTTTTTCAAGTTTAAATTTATCATATCCCACACTGACTGATGATGATGCATGTAGCCCCAGTCATTTATTCAAATGCAAAAGCTCATTGTCTTAAATGCAAACCGTTAAAAAAACTTTCTTGCTTTCTTCTATTACTGAATGGGAAATGACCCTTTTTCTGTTGCACCTTTCAGCTTCAGAGGCATCCAGGACGGTTGTGGTTCCGTAAAAGGTGGAGTATTTGAGTTCCCAGGGAAACCCAATTTCTGTCAGGCACAGATTGCTTCTTTCTCTACGGTGCATGGGAAAGAAACCCTCTCATGTAAGAGTGCTCAAATTCATCTGAAGCAAGATGTGCCCATATTTGATATCCAAGTGTCAGAAGAAGGGTTCGCCATCGACCCTGCTCTGCAAATGATACCACCGTATCATCAGGAAATCGTGGGCCTAAAGAGTCATCAGGAATTGGCAAGTTCAGGACCAGTTAATGAGTGTAAAAATAAGCAGGCGCCACAGTCTTATTCTTTAGCATACTTGGAGCTTCTGAGTAATTACGCAAGCAGGTTCAAGAAGCTAAGTGTTCAAGACGTAATCGAGTCGAACAATAATAGCGAAGCTCATCATGTGGGTCGCCAGGATTTGTCAGCTGAAGAAATAATAAGAGTTGCTGGAGCAAGGTATGTAGAATTATCTGCTCATTGGTATGATGACTATTGCCTGCCTCTTCACCCATATGCCTCTGGTTTCGAGGCTCTATCTGAAGAAGAAAATAGATATTGAACTTACACAGTTTCTTCTAGCTGCGGCAGAGAGGGTTAGTTGCCAACAATATGAACGAGCGAGCAGGATGCTTCTTCATTGTTCATTTAATTCATCCCCAGGCGCAAATGCTGTACAAAGGGTTATCTTTCATTTCGCTCAAGCACTTCGAGACAGAATCGAAAAAGAAGGCTGGAACACCACTTCGATCATCGGTTGTGATAAGAAGAACACAGAAAATAAGTTACTTCAAAAGCTGGATACCAACATAGCTCTTACTTGTCATCAGAAAATCCCTCTCAACCAGGTGATGCAATTCGCTGGCGTACAAACTATAGTGGAACACATCGCACATGATACAAAAATCCATGTTATAGATCTTGATATAAGGCATGGAATTCAGTGGACCTGCTTGATGCAGGCCCTCGTAGGAAGGAATGAAAGGAAATTGGAGCTCTTGAAGATAACTGCTATAGAAATCGTCGGCCAACCCATCATAGAAAAAACAGGCAAAAGATTGACAAGTTTAGCTAAATCGTTGAACTTGCCTTTTGCATATAACCAAGTTTATGTTGCAGACATGATCGAAGTTATGGAACAACAGCTTGAAGTTGAATATGATGAAACAGTGTGTACTCTCCATATGTACTAAGGACTATGATATCAAGACCCGCTTCCTTGGAAAGCCTGATGAGTGTTGAGAAATATAAAACCAACTATAATGATAGTCCTTGAAGTGGAAGCCAATCATAATTCTTCCTCGTTTGCGATTCGCTTCATTAAAGCACTGTTCCACTACTCGGCGCTTTTTGACTGCGTTGAAACCTGCTTAAAAGATGAGAATAGGGCTAGAATGGCGACGGAAGCGATATTGTCACTACAGCAGAAGGAGGAGAAAGAACAGTGAGGAATGTGAGGATAGAAGTGCGGAGGAGGTTCTTTGCGAGGTACAGAATGGAGGAAATTGGATTTAGTGAGTCATCTCTGTACCAAGGTAGATTGGTGGCCAAAGAAGAATTCGCTAGTGTCAAATTTTGCATTCTAGATCCAAATGGAAAGTGTCTTGCAGTTGGGTGGAAGGGGACCCAATTGCATTCCGTTTCAGCTTGGAGGTTCCTTTGAGAAGATAACTGAATGATTTGACTGTAATTGGGCAACTTCATTCTACGGCAAACTGTAATATCATGTTCCCTTCAAATTCCCTCTGATCTTTAATTTCTCCGGTTCACATACATGTCACTCAATTGATACAAGTTCATGTTCATTGTATCAAATTGAAGTATAATTCTTGGTGCTATTTGCCTCGAACTACCTGAATTACTTTGAGCTTGTTTATCATATCTAAATATATCAACTTTTGCAATATACGGCGGAATATATATGCAGAAAAAATTGGGAGATCCCATGCATCTAGCTTGCAAACTAGAATACAACTGCTCATTCAATACATCTGGAACTCTGGGAAGACATTAGTGATGGTTGTAACTAACTGTGACTTTCTTCTTTGCTTTACAAGCCCTTCCAAGTGATTACTGCTATTTTTTTTTAATACAAAGGTAATAAAGACTTGGCTCAAATGGGAACCATATCCCTTACAAAAGATTAATCAACCAAGAGGTGTTCCCTATGATGAGAGTTATCTTGAAGTTACATCAAACTACCCTATGGAAGGTGTGATTGGACAACAAATCTTGACCCAAGCAAACTCGGGAAAAAACTGAAATTGGCATTTGAAAAGTTATTGGTTGATTACTTTTTCATCTTACTTATTCTTTTTATAAATATTTTATAATTCTTCCTATCTACATTCTTAACAATAAATTAAAAAACATTTTCACTCAAGTTAACGTAAAATTTCTCTCATATACTTATATCAAATTGCTTAAAATCACTTAAAAAACTAATTCAAATATTCACTAATTAAAATTAGTATTTCTCTTCTCCTCTCGTTATTTCCATTTCCGAGTAGTTAATACTCATCCAACCTCACAAAATAATTAAAATTAGTAATCAGCCCGGGCTATAGGAAATTGAAGAGCAGCACATAATTTTTTGCGTTTTGCCATTTTGGGCTAAAAGGCTGTCCATATAATTTTATGACGAACGTATTTATTTTTTGACGCCAACCAATACACCTTAATGACTACATATTTATATATAGATTAGATACACATATTTTCGATTGGACGACTTGCCTCAAGCCTGGACGAATATTACCCTCACAATGGTTACGTGTACGATCAACCGAAGAAGATAATGAACGGGAATGGTTGGTGGTAATTATTTGGGCTGGGTAGGCCCATTAGATTGCGCAGCCTGGACTAAGTTTCTTAATAACGTATATCCTTCCTTCGGCGTCCCATTTCTAAATCCCCAACGGCTTCTACGCGTGGAAGGGATCCGTTGCCATCATCTCCGGTAAGCAGCCCCCGGTTCTCTGTTTAATGTAATGGATATTCATATCACAGCTACCGCGGCACTCACACGATGCGTCTAGATTCGTTTAGTAATGCTTTTGTTCGGCGATTTTTCTATTTTAATTTGCTATTTAGGGTTCATTTGTGCCGCTATCGTCAGTTCACGAGAATTAAGCTGCTCGTTTGGTCGATCTATCTTATTTTCTTAAATTCATTGGGAACTGGAAACCTTAGGTATAAAATGGCGATCTTTTAGCCCGCTGAAGTTTCATCCGAAGCGATTGAGCGATTTTTGGAATATTTATAAGGCGGACGAGAACTCGAGAAGTCATAGAACTAGAAGTAGGAATCTTTTGATGTGGCAAAAATTGTCTGCGCAAGTTTTCTGCTTTTTTTTTTTACAAAAAAAAATTAACAATTCCTCACCCACCCGTCTTGCCACCTGGGGATATAGAACCCACAGCCTCCAATGTGAGAATAGTTATGGGGTGCCATCTAATCCATAAGCTCTGAGCGCCAAAGTTTTCTGCTTATTTTAAGTGTTTTGAGTATTATGGTTGCTGAATTTTCAATATTATAGAATTGATTGCCCAGAAATTTTGATGAACCAGAAGCTTCTTCGCTAAACTAATACTTTGTATACGAACTCGTGGTTGTGGATCAAGGATGAAGTGAAACTAGTATTTAAGATTTGATAGTTATAGCATTCATAATCTAGGACTGATTCTGATGATTGGCTTATATAGAGCATGTCTTTATTCAGAAAACAAGTGCCATACAGAAATTATAGTTTGTTTGTTAGGTACATCAATGATGGTTGGGGTAGTAATGTATCCTACGATAAACAGTTTTCTGGTGCGACTGTTTCTCTTCGCTAATAGATATATTAAAGTGGACTTAATCCGATGTGAATTCCTGTATCTAGATTTAGATTGTTGGGAACTGATGCCATTGTTTTTTGACTTGTGTCCTAGGTTGATATTTATTAGATTTCACAAAACTAATGGATTTTGGGTGTGTTTTTTGGTAGAATTAACAAGCTTGAAGACAGGTAAAATGGCTGGACCTAGGATTGCTCATGCTACCTTGAAAGGGCCAAGTGTTGTGAAGGAGATATGCATTGGTTTCGCACTTGCTCTTGCTGCTGGTAGTGTGTGGAAAATGCATCAATGGAATTATCAGAGGAAAGTCAGGACCTTTTATGATTTACTAGAGAAAGGTGAGATTAGTGTTGTTGTTGAGGAAGAGTAAACCTCATGCCTTGTGTCTGTGACATCCATTTATCAACCATTCCTCTTCGATTTGACTGGCTCTTTAAATTCGATGAGCCGAACTTGTTTGGAGATTCAAAAGAATAAGTTTTCTGCACTGAGTTGTGGACTGTATCGCTAGCTTGGAAATTTTATGAAGTTTTCCTCTATTTTCTTTCCTTGATTCCGTTATCTTGTAGCTTTTACTGCTTACATAATTGTATTTGTTTTGTTATGGTTTCCTTGATTTGTAATTCACTTTTAAACTTAAAAGTGTTTGACAAGCATACAAAAATTAACATCATAAGTTGATAAGATTCAAACATTGTTAGTGTAAGCGACATGGTTTGGTATAAGCTTACTGTACTTTGAGGGCGATATCAGAGTGTTTGATTTTACTAATGATAAGTGGGACAATATTCAAATATTGTAAATAATTTGCTGCAATATACAAAAACTGTGTGCATCATGATCCCAAAAAACCTATAAAAATCTTTAGTTATGAAATTTTGGTGCCTTTACGTGATGCATTGGGTTTGGATATGGAACTATTTTTAGCAGTTTTTGATTTCATAAAGATGTAACAATAATTGGATTTTCTAGGTTTGACTTCAATGTTGTATTAAGGGCTTGTTTGGATTTCATTTTTAGGATAGCTTTTACAGATTTCGAGGTAAAATATAGGTTTTGGAGAATAGATTTTGGAAAAATAACTTTTACAGATTCCAAGACAAAATCTATATTTTGAAAAGTGATTTATGTTTGGGAAGTTATTAGCTTTTACAGATGCTGAGGAAAAAAGTAGGTAGAAAAGAGGGAAAAAATAATGAAAAGTAGGAAAGAAGAAAGAGAAAAAAGAAAGAGGAACGAGAAAAAAATGAAAAAAGTAGGAAAGAAGAAAAAAGTAAAGAGAAAAAAGTAGGATAGAGAAAGCCTAGGTTTCAAACTGAGGTTTTGTAGCTAAAATAATTTTTTAAAAAAAATTTTTGTGTTTGAACAAAACCTAAGTTTTGGGTTAAAACTTAGGTTTTGAAACCAAACCTAAGTTTTAGAAAGTAATGGCAAACAAGCCCTAAGTATTCCTGAGAATCAGCTCAAAAGTTTTCAAGTTGTTTTTTGGCCCTCATGTTTGCTACTACAAGTGACTTATTGGTGACGTGCTCGCTAAACATTTTGATATTTTATTTGCCCCAACATTATGGAGGATGTGTTGGAAGGTTATGTAGTGAAGTCTGAAGATCTGTAAATCACAGTGCAGCTTTGTCAAGGTTGTGTAATTAAGTCTGCATGGTCTCCTCCGACATCCTTACAATGATGACTCTTAAAGTAAGATATGTTTCCTAAGGGGTACAAATAATTCGAAAGTTTTTGCGAATTGACACTGATTAAATGAAAGTTATTGATGGACCATTTTGAATTTAGAAGTTTTAAAGAAGCATTTTTGCCCATACTGTTAAAAATGTTAAATTTGACCATTACACTTTTAATAGAAAAGTTAATCAACTTTAATGGCACGTTAGCTTATTGAATGTCAACGGTGAAAATGCATCATTTTAAAGTTGCTTGATTCAAAATGACTCTTCAATAACTTTCTTGTAATCAATGTATATTCGTAAAAAGTTATGGGCTATTTTTATCCATTTACCTTGCGTTTAATTATGTTAACCCAAGTTTCTATGCATCCCGTTATGGGATTCCATGTTTACTCTGCCTGAACAATGTGGGCTTGTAAATTTGAGAGCTCATGAACGTAACGAACACTAATATGGCCTCGCATAGAACTTGCGCCGCCACAGGAGATGCTACAAGTAAATAATAATGAGAATCATTTAGGATAGGTTAGAGAACTTATGAGAAAAAGTCGCATTTATATTCATTTTAATTATTTTCATGTTTCACAAAATATTTCTTTTAATCATTTGACCTTTTTGTTTACTGCTTGGATATTTCTTTACCGTCGACGCTACCATTCGAACGTGATTTCCTCCTACAAATCCTTCTACTGGGAATTTTAGAATATGCACAGTCCATTGCCGACTTGCTGTTAAAGTTGAAAGTCGTT
>JANTPZ010002197.1:0-18039 GCA_025593235.1 Vachellia pachyceras
GAAAGTAAGAAAGAGAAAGAGAGAAAAAGTAAGAAAGAGGAAAGTAAGAAAGAGTAGTAAAAAGAGAGTATGAAAGAGAAAACCTAGGTTTCAAACCTAGGTTTTGAAACCTAGGTTTCAAAACCTTGAAACCAAACCAACCCTGAATCTGCTCGTAGATTCTTCAGCTTGCTCTCTGAAATTTTGTTAAATCTCCGTCTTGAAACGCAAGCGGTGGTTGAATTCTGGGAAAATGGGTTTGATTTCTGGGCTCCCTTTGGGGATAGCACTTGGAATCGCTATGATGTATGGATGGCAATATATATTGAGGTACCGAAGCGCCAAGCGGATTGCGAAGGTATTACAAATTGTCTTGTTTCGCTCGCATGCGAATTTTTCATTAACAATTCTTTTTCTGTTAAAACACTTAATGGGAGCGCAATTATAGTGGACAAAATTGGAGGATTGAATGAATTGTTATATAATCAGTTTTTCTTTTTTGAAATGTGGGAGATCATTGGATTTATGGAACTTCACCGGCGGAGTTTTGTTTAGCATATCAAATAGGACAGTCATTCAGCAATTAGTTTTGCTAAACAGTTTGAGAAGATGTTGTATCAAATATGAAAATTGCTGCTCTGAAGTAAAATGTAGAAGCCCCATCTTCAGAGCAATAAATCTATCTGACTTGGTTCCTTGGAACTTGTTTTCAGCGGAAGTACGATTGCAAACTTTTTCTTCGTAGGGAATGCAACCGTTGTAGAAAATTGAGTCATCGGTTCAAGCCTTTAGGAAACTCTTTATAACACTCCAATACTTGTATTAATAACTCCGTGAAAGGTTTTAGTGACGGAAAAGTAATTGCATGCTTATCCATGGGTATTATTATTCCAATTGCAATTCCTATACTAAATAATACTTAGCCTAACTAATTCATTACTTCATTCCATAAATAATTCCATTGATTTTTTCTAGATAGATGCTTAGCAAAAGCTCGAATTAGACTGATGAGAAAGTTATTGGTCAACTAAATAAATTTTTCCTCTTGAAACCAATCTGCCTCAGTTTGAGATAGAAAAGTTGCGTCCAACCCGTGCAATCAATTCTGGTCTTCCTTGAATGATTGCATTTAAAGCTTGAGTGTTGTGGAGGATCACAAAACTCAAATTTTAAAGCATTGTTTCTCCTCAATTTTATTCAACTGCACATTACGCACATTTACTTGGGTTAATTTCTCGGTTTTAGATGACTTGAAAGTTGGCCAAGATGCAGTAGGATTGATCAAAAGAGCTTAATGTGGCTGATGCCTAGCTTTGCTTCAGCTTGATTAAGAAATTCTTTGTCACTTAGTATAAAGGACTAGGTAAGAATATGTTCTTTGATGCTTAAAAGCAGGGACTAAATGTAATGTGCTTGCTGAAACATTCTGGTGTCACAAAGTGGAGTTAATTTAGGTTGCTTGGATTATGATTTTGTGGGGTAGAGGCCAATGGAATCAGTTAAAATGGAGACGTCCTATTGGTTAAAGAAGGGGACAATGATAGGGCACGGAACAGGAAAAAAGCTCAGCAGTTCTGAATTGTAATACGCATTAAAAAATGTAGGACCTTCTGTTATGAATGAGAAGCAAAGGAGACAAGGTTGAAAGTTTAGCTTGCTAAATGCAAACAATTTTTCATGAACTTCGAGTATAATATATTATTCTTCTGTGAGATCATACAAATGCATGCATGTGCACTTGCATCTGTATTCTCATACATTGTGGCCCACACACATTGGCTTGTTTCGTTTATCTATTTTTGATCCTCCATTAAGGTAAACAGAAGAAATTTTTTGGATTGTTAGCAATATTCTTGGTTGGTCTTACCTAATAAACGAAAAGGGGTTTCTGTCTTTGCAATGATCATTTTTCATGGTTTTATAGATTATAAGTGACTGATGGTAACCCTTTCAAAACTGGACCGTTGTCTGTTACTTGAATATAGCATGCCTGAGAAAATTTTATATGTAAATTTTTGGTAGTAGAATAACATCTAGTGCAGTTTTTCTCTGTATGATGACTTGCCAATGAATGAAAAATTGTGTTTGATCACATTATAAGCCATTGACTTTTATCCCAAAGTAACCTGTTTTCTCTTTGACTATTGTTGAGGCAACATGCATTAAATGAGACAACATGATTTAGAAGGATTTGTTGATGAATATTAGGCATTGACAAGGATATCTTATTGAGCTTCTTGAAAAAAAAAATATTCCATTTTTTTAATAGTTGATATTCATTCTTTTGTGCAGGCAGTCGATATCAAACTCCTTGGAGCCCTTGACAGAGATGATATAAAAAAAATCTGTGGTGATAATTCTCCTAAGTGGATATCTTTTCCTGTATATGAACAGGTGGGAAATTCCTTCTAATATTTTAGCTTTCTAATGAGGTGATTTAATATTATGTTCTGATAGTTCCTGTACTTTAGGAATGCAGATGAGAAATGGGTTCACCATCAAATATTACTTTTGGTTAGGATTATTTAACTTTGTTGACCACATGAGCTTGTTTGAGAGTTTTGAAAGAGAGTTTGGTAGGATGAAAAAAATTTATGCGCCATATTCTGAGAATTAAACGCAAAAGAGTGTTGACTTCTTATTGTTCTGAAATTTTAATTTCATTCATTGGAGTGTGATGGATTTGAATGGTAAATTATCTTATATTATCCTTATTTGTATTTTTGTTAATACAACAAAGAAAATGAAAAGGAGAAGGCAAGCATGGAAGTGTAAAATGAAAATGAACTCAACCATCTAAAAGCTTCAAATTTTGAAGGATTCTCATTTTTGATTCATGGTGATTTAGGACATCCCTGCAATTGTGATATTATCCCACCTCACCACAACCTGTCCTCCCAAACAGGTCTCTAAGTTGATGTTTATAATACTACACGTTAATCATGACTCAGAGTTATAGCACATCTTAGATGCAGCTGCAAAGTTGAATACTATAAACCCTATTATCTGTTTCTCTGCTTGAAAATGGAGCGCTTTACTTGTGTATGACCTTTATCATTGGCGTTTTTAGGTGAAATGGCTAAACAAGCAGCTGAGCAAACTGTGGCCTTCTGTGGCAGAAGTGAGTATAACCACACCACATCATATGTTTGAATAATAATTTACCTCTGCAGAGTGTCATTTGTTCACTTCCTCCAAGACATTGTGCTCTGTTTAGAATTTGATTTCCTCACATTTCTGATGTTAGGGCATGGCATTTTGCAGATTATATGTGGCCTCTAATGAACAGTGATTTATTTATTTATTTATGGGTTAAGGGTTATATTTGTCCTAAAAGTTTTTGCGAAGAGTCATTGGGCGCATGGAAGTTTTTGTTGGATCAATGTTATCCTAGAAGTTTTTGTTGGATGACATACAACCGGGATCTACTCAAACTAATAATTATTAGTTAGGATCTGATTATATTTAGATTTTATTATTATTATCTTATGTAATATGTTTCCTTAATATTAGGATATTTGAATCAGATTATATTCTGATTCAAATTAGATATTCCTAGATTCTAGGAAGTTAGGTAAGTCTAATGTGCTTTATTTATGTACTCAGCAATGCTCTTGAATTAATTATATCAAAAAGTGCTGAATTATTTTGATCAACAATGCCAGATTTCATGGTATCAGAGCTTGGTGGTTTAAAATTAGTTGTAGGTTGGTATGAGGTGTTGTCCAAGTCGGTCAATGGTTGAAAATAAGAGGGTTGAGACATGTTCAAAGTAGTGCTTGTTGGGAGGTCAAAAATAGGCCATTTATAACTGTCATTCTCCCCCTAAATGGGCAATTTTTGGAAACAGCTGCTGAACATCAATCACAAGAGATGCGGAATGAACCTTCAAGAGAAGTCCAACTACTCACATCAAATCAATCATCCATCCCTTCCTCAAATCCACAAGTAGATGATCATTGGTGGCCAATAGCATTAAGGAAAGGGGTAAGATCTTGTACTAGACATCCTATTGGTAATTTTGGCTCATGTGACAGGTTGTCCCCTTGTATGAAAGCCTTTACAGCTAGAGTGTTAATAGAAAAAATTCTGAGGGATGTTCATGAGGAACTAGAAATCCAGCTTGGAGAAAAGCAGTTTATGAGGCAATAGAAGCACTCAAGAAAAATAAAACTTGGGAATTTACAGAGATTCCAAAGGGCAAAAATACAGTCGGATGCAAATGGATACTCATAAACAAATACAATCCGGATGGAAGTCTTAACAAGCATAAGGCGAGCCTTGTAGCCAGAGGTTTCATTCAAACCTACGGTATTGATTATCAAGAAAGATTTGCACTCGTTGCCAAATTTAACACTATTAAGGTGCTGCCTTCCTTGGCAGCAAACCTTGAATGGGCATTACATCAACTAGATGTAAAAAATGCCTTCTTAAATGGTGATCTAGTAGAAGTGTACATGGAGATTCCCCCAGGTTTTAAAACAAGTGATAATGAAGGCAAAGTTTGCAGACTTAAAAGGTCCTTGTATGGATTCAAACAATCACTAAGGGCATGGTTTGAATGGTTTACCTAATCTCTTAAGAGGTATGGTTATTCTCAATATCAATCTAATCACATCCTCTTCATTAAACATAGAGAGGGTAAGATGTCTATATTAATTGTTTATTTTGATGATATTATACTTACTGGTGATGATACATTGGAGATTGATAGACTAAAAGGGTTTCTAGCCTCTGATTTTGAGATAAAAGACCTAGGGGATTAAAGTATTTCCTAGGCATGGAAGTTGCCCAATCAAAAATTGGCATTGTAGTGTCTCAAAGAATTATGTACTTGATTTGCTGCATGAAACTGATGGGCTTGGCACTACATCTACCACGGAGACCCAGACTTACCAGAGAAAGAGGACATCTGAGATAGGCCCAGCAGGACCGAGGCCCAAGGACCAACGTGGAAACAAGGGAGAGGTAGTTATCTAGGTCTGTGTGTCACGAGAGAGTGCATGAGAGGACGGCTAGGGAGAGACCCAACCTCTCGAACGTTGGGGGAATGCTTATGTTATTTTACTGCTTATCTTCCTTCCTTGTAAGAATGCAGTTGGCCACTATACCAGTTTTCCCTCTTCCTACTGTATAGAATAGGGTGTAGTTGGCTGACATTTATCTGAATATAATATCATTTTCTCAGTTCCATCAACTTGGTATCAGAGCAGGACGACTTGGTGGATGGTGAACACTAGGATGGATGCGCGACTAGAGAACCTGGAGAAGACGGTGAACGAAATGCAGGGGATGAGGCATATGGTGAATGAGCTGCAAAGAGCCTCCGTGGAGGCCAGAGAGGAGAGAGCCGCACTGCAAGCGGCGGTAGCTCAGTTGTGCGAGAGGAGTGACGATATATACCGGCTATTGCAAGAAAGGTTGTCGGGAGATCAACCTTGGTGCAATGTGGATAATATGGGCGAGGTGGACCCAGATTCGGAACAACAAGGGGGAGCGGACAACCGGGACAGACAAAGATATAGACGCCTCGAGATGCCCATATTTGATGGCGAGGACCCAATGGGCTGGACGTTCAGGATGGAGAGGTTTTTCAGTGTGAATGGTGTACGTGAAACAGAGAGGCTCTACGTCGCAGTAGTGGGGTTGGAGGGTAAGGCGCTCAACTGGTTCCAATGGGTTGAGACGAGAGCACCCGTGACAAGTTGGAGGGAGCTCAAACAGGGTGTGATCAAGCGATTCCATGCAACAGATATGGGTGACAATTATGAGCGTTTGGCCGGACTGAAACAGGGGGGTACTATGCTGGAGTTTAGAGAAAGTTTTGAGATGATTGCAGCCACCGTTAGCGGCATCAAGGAAGAGACGCTGATGGGTATCTTCATGAACGGGCTCAAAGAAGAAGTCAAAGCTGAGGTGAGGGTGTTGAAGCCCAAGGACTTGAATGACCTTATGGAGATAGCTTCTACAGTAGAGAGCCGGAACTTAACACTAGAGAGGGCTTGGCAGTGTCGAGAGACCAAGATAGGTCGCAGGAACAGCCCAATGAGGTGGATGTCGACGGTAGCACCACCACCCAAGTTCTCCACATTTTCAGGGGCACCTAGAACTTAAACCACGACACCGGACACCCTAACCCACCATAGCAAAGGGGGCGAATAGACCAGGTCAGCTAATGGCCGAAATGCGACCCCGAGCGTACTAACGAGTAGCGGCAGTAGCAGTAATAGGAGCACTCGGCGACTTTCGGAGGCTAAGACGAATCGACGGCGGGCGATGGGATTATGTTTTAAATGTGATGAGAAATGGGGACCCAACCACAAGTGCAAGGCTAAGCAGCTTCAATTGATAGGGGTTGATGATGAGGGTGGGGAAGAAATCGGCGAAGAAGACTTTGAAGAGTTAGAGGTGGAAGAAAAAGAGTGTGCAGCAATGGAACTCTCCCAGACCACTGTAAAAGGCATTTCCAGCTATAAAACAATGAAGATGAAGGGGTATCTGGAAGATAAGGCTGTTATGGTGTTAGTAGATAGTGGAGCTACTCACAATTTTATTGCTCAGCACTTGGTGAAGGGGGCCAATATTCCGGTACTTCCCATGAGATCATACTCAGTTGCTGTTGGTGATGGCTGGAAGATTCAGGCGAGTGGCAAATGCGAAGATGTCAGACTCAACCTGCAAGGATTGTAGGTAGTGCAAACCTTCTACCCTTTCCCATTGGCTAATATTGATGTGGTTTTGGGAATTGCTTGGTTGGAATCATTGGGTGAAGTCAAAGTGAATTGGGGGCAGCTCTACATGAAGGTTAGACATGGGCACCAGTGGCTATGTTTGAAAGGGGACCCCACAATAACCCAGATGCATTCCACTTACCGGGCAATAAGGAAAGCCTTAAAGGGCAATTCTGAAGTGTATTCGTTGGAAATTTGTGCTGCAAATTTGTTGCAAGAGAAAAATGCCAAAACTGCAGCAGCAGCTCCTCCATCGCACCCTGCTGAAATCCAAGAATTATTATCCTGATACAGCCAAGTGTGCAACCATCTCCACCACCTCCCTCCCCATAGAACCAAAGATCACGCTATAGTTCTGAAAGAAGGAGGACTGATTCCTAATTTGCGCCCTTACCGCTACCCTTACAGCCACAAAACGGAAATAGAGAAAATGGTCAAGGAGATGATTGAAGCTGGAACTATCAGGCCCAGTACTAACCCTTTCTCAAGCTCGGTACTCTTGGTAAAGAAGAAGGATGGGAGCTGGAGATTTTATGTTGATTATAGGGCTCTGAACAAAGCTACAGTCCCTGATAAATATCCAATCCCAGCTATTGATGAATTATTGGATGAGCTTGGAGGTGCCACTATATTTTCCAAGCTGGACCTTAAGTCTAGCTACCATCAGATACGGATTAAGGTTGGAGATGAGTTCAAGACAGCCTTTCGAACACGTGATGGGCACTATGAATTCTTGGTTATACCTTTTGGCCTCACCAATGCCCCTTCCACCTTCCAATCACTTATGAATGATGTTTTTCGCGATTATTTAAGAAAGTTTGTTCTAGTGTTTTTTGATGACATTCTTGTGTACAGCAGGGATGAGCAAACCCACATGGAGCACCTAGAATCTGTTCTTCTCAAGCTGCAACAAAACCAATTGGTCATCAACTCCAAAAAGTGCAGCTTCAAGCAACAACAAATTGAGTACCTGGGACACATCATCACTGCTGGAGGAGTTAAGGCAGACCCAACTAAAATTGAGGCAATGGTTTCCTGGTCGACGCCAAAAGACATCAAGGGGCTGGGGGATTCCTCGGCCTTACAGGGTACTATCGCAAGTTTATCAAGGATTACGGGAAGATTGTTGCACCTTTGACAGCTTTACTCAAAAAGAATGCTTTCAGTTGGGGAGACATAGCACAATCAGCTTTTGAAAACTTGAAGGATGCGATGATTTGTGCACCTGTTTTGGCCATGCCTGATTTTAACTTACCTTTTGAGATTGAGGCGGACGCTTGCGGGGTGGGGATAGGAGCTGTCCTCATGCAACGGGGCAAACCCATCGCTTACTACAGCCAGCAACTATCCGAGAAGGCACAGTTGGGATCAGTTTATGAAAAGGAATTAATGGCAATTGTATTTGCCATCACAAAATGGCAACGTTACTTGGTTGCAAGGCCATTTATCATCCGGACAGATCAAAGGGCTTTGAAATATTTGCTGGAGCAAAGTGTCATTGATCCTGACCAAAAGAAATGGGTATCTAAGCTGATGGGGTACAGATTTGAAATACACTACAAGCCCGGGAAGGATAATCGAGCAGCAGACGCATTGTCACGAAGGGAAAACATGACTATGCACCTCAGCGCTTTTTCCCTTTGGCAATATAGTGGGGTAGAGGAGTTTCGGGCCGAGGTAGCTCAAGATGACAAGCTTTCCACCATATGGCAGCAGGTATTGTTGGGAATAGGAGCACCCCCGGGGTATGCCCACAAAAACAGATGCCTCGTATACCAGGGACGGTTAGTGCTCCCTCGAGGGTCCCCTAGAACGGCAGCACTAATTAACGAATTCCATAACTCACCCATGGGAGGGCACTTAGGATACCTAAGAACTTATAAGCGGATGTCCGAAGTGGTATTTTTGGGAGGGGATGAAGAAGGATGTACAAGAACAGATTGCAACTTGTGAGGTTTGCCAGCGTAATAAATATGAAGCAGTGAGTACCGCCGGGCTGCTACAACCCTTACCTATTCCACAACAGGTTTGGGAGGACATTAGCATGGATTTCATCATAGGCATGCCCAAGGTACATAAGTATGACACTATTATGGTAGTAGTGGACAGACTCACTAAGTTTGCTCACTTTATCCCTCTTGCTCATCCTTTCACAGCCAAGGAGGTGGCAGAGAAATTCATAGCTGAGGTAGTAAAGCTACATGGGTTTCCCAAATCCATTGTCTCGGATAGGGATCGTATCTTTATTAGTTTGTTTTGAAAGGAACTGTTCTTAATGTCGGGAACTACCTTAAAATACAACTCAGGCTACCATCCGCAAACCGATGGGCAAACCGAAGTAGTCAACCGTAGTTTGGAAACCTATTTGAGATGTTTTGCTGGAGAAAACCCAAAACAGTGGGTGAAAATGTTGTCGTGGACTGAATTTTGGTTCAACACTACCTATAACCGATCTCTGGGTACTACCCCTTTTAAAGGCTTATATGGCCGAGACCCCCCAACAATTTTCAAGTGGAAGAATGATGATTCAATGGTCAAGGAGGTTAATTCACAGCTGCAAGAAAGAGATGAGACATTGCTGAAACTCAAGTCCCATCTTGAACAAGCTCAGGCGCAAATGAAGGAGCAAGCTGATAACAAACGAAGGAATGTGGAATTCCAAGTTGGCGACAAGGTGTACCTACGTATTCACCCCTACAAGATAAAAAATCTCTCAAAAAGGCAGCATGAGAAGTTGGCACCAAGATTTTATGGACCTTATGAGATCCTCCAGCGTGTTGGGGAAGTAGCCTACAAGCTGAAACTACCCGAGCATGCTAGAATTCACCCCATTTTCCATGTCTATCAGCTCAAACGATCCTTGACAACTTCCATGACAGTCCAGCCACTACCTTGCTTCCTTTCTAAAGATTATGAGCTGCAAGTTCAACCTGAGACTGTGAGGAGCGTACGGAATATGATAGATGGCAGCAGACAGGTTTTGATCAAATGGAGGGGCTTACCTGAATGTGATAACACATGGGAAGATATCTCTATCATAGAAGCCCAATTTCCAGATTTCCATATTGAGGACAAGGTGAATCTCTTAGGGGGTGGAAATGATGGGCTCGGCACTACATCTACCAAGGAGACCCAGACTTACCAGAGAAAGAGGACAGCTAAGATACGCCCAGTAGGACCCAGGCCCAAGGACCAACGTGGAAACAGGGGAGAGGTAGTTATCTAGGTCTGTGTGCCACGAGAGAGGGCATGAGAGGATGGCTAGGGAGAGACCCAACCTCTCGAACATTGGGGGAATGCTTATATTATTTTACTGCTTATCTTCCTTCCTTGTAAGAACGTAGTTGGCCACTATACCAATTTTCCCTCTTCCTACTGTATAGAAGAGGGTGTAGTTGGCTGACATTTATCTGAATATAATATCATTTTCTCAATTCCATCAGAAACTGAAATGTTAGAATAGAAAATTGGGTTTATGTGGAAAACGTCCATTAGTCAACAAAGAGAGATATTAAAGGTTAGTTGGTAAACTAATCTATCTCTCTCATACTCGACCAGATATAGCTCATGCTGTGGGTGTTGTAAGTCAATTTTCTAATCTACCTAATAAAGAGCATATGACTGCAGTTTTAAGGATTCTTAGATATCTCAAATCTGCTCCAGGTAAAGGATTGTATTTCAAAAGGGGAACTAACAGAGGAATTGAGATATATACAAATGCTGATTGGGCAGGTTCTGTAGTTGACCGAAGATCTACCATGGGATATTGCACTTTTGTTTGGGGGAATCTTGTAATGTGGAGAAGCAAGAAGCAACCAGTAGTTTCTCATAGTAGCGCAGAAGCTGAACTTAAAGCCTTGGCTCTAGGACTTTGTGAAGTTCTGTGGTTCGAGAGGTTATTCAAAGAACTGAATATAGATTATGAAAGTTCTATAAAATTATTTTGTGACAACATAGCCACAAGTAAAATTGTGAAGAACCCTGTTTATCATGACAGGATGAAGCATTTGGAGATAGATCGTCATTTCATCAATGAAAAGATAGAGGGAAAGATTATAGGAGTCAGCTATGTACCCACAAAACATCAAGTAGCGGACATCCTCACTAAATCAATTGCAAAACCAAAGTTTGAAGAACTATCAAGCAAGTTAGGGATGATTGACATCTACTCCCCTGCTTGAGCGGGAGTGTTGGATGACATACAACCAGGATCTACTCAAACTAATAATTATTAGTTAGGATCTGATTGTATTTAGATTTTATTATTATCTTATGTAATCTGTTTCCTTAATATTAGGATATTTGAATCATATTATATTCTGATTCAAATTAGATATTCCTAGATTCTAGGAAGTTAGGTAACTCTTCCTTAATATTAGGATATTTGAATTAGATTATATACTTGTTTGGTTAGCTCATTTGGGCAACCAAAATCCATTCCTCCGCTTACCTAGACAAAATTCCTCTCACATATTTACCTCGGCATCTGAGTCCGTTCTCCCAACAGGCTATCCAAACAAGCCTTCTGATTCAAATTAGATATTCCTAGATTCTAGGAAGTTAGGTAACTCTAATGTGCTCTATTTATGTACTCAGCAATGCTCTTGAATTAATTAGATCAAAAAGTGCTGAATCATTTTGATCAGCAATTTCAGTTTTTAATATAAAATGTAGCAGTTTTGCCCCCACCGGTAGTTGATTGTTAGTTACCCCAAATCAAGTTGATGTGGTTATGCCGTGTAGGATATAATGCCATCTCATTATCCAATTAAGCTGAAGTGATGCTCCAGAAATGTAACTGATATGTCCATTAGGGCTTATCGTAGTTCTTTTCTTGTAGATAAGTCCTTGGAATGTCTCTCTCATCTACTGCAACTCTGAATCTTTACAATATCGTCTCACTAAACAACAAACTTTATAGGTATTGCTAATTCCTCTGACCAATGCTTTTCTGGAGTGCAATCTCAATTTAATTGGATGTGAGATATCATTATATTCTACAAGGTACAGCCACCTCAGCTTGATTGAGTCAATTAAATGTGGGGGGTGAAATTGTTACCTTTTATCCTTCCAGGGCAATACTGAGTCTATTTAAAACTTTCTGGGTGACAATGCACTCAAAAAAAACCTCCAGGTACCTAGTGATATGTTAGATCAAAGAAGGAATCTAAAAAACCTTGATTATTGATGTACCCAGGAAGGGTATTTATATATTATAAATATATTCAGAATCTTAACCATATCCCTAATAATGTGGATCTAACTAAATCCCTAATATATCTTAACACTCCCCCTTAAGTTGGAGCGAAGATATTAATGATGCCGAACTTGTTACAAAGGTATTCAACTTGTTTTAGACTAAAAAGGACAAGGACCTCAAACATCATAATGAACCTATTTAAAGGGAACGTAGCCCGTTTATTGACTCTAGACACCAAATGGACACGATGATGTTTGACAAACTGACACAAATTACAATTTAATGATGATAAATGACTGAACTAAGGATAAATCCTCTTCAAAGATGCTAAAGATAAATGACCTAAATGGAAGTGAACATCATAAGAAGATGCACCACTAGACAAAGCAACTGAAGGAGGCCCGATCATTAAGGAAGTAATGTCCTCCAGACTCATAACCTATACCAACAAACCAAAAGCAACCGGCTTCTAAAATGAAGCCAGAGAATGCTGAACAACATAAACTGATGAAGCCTAGAAAGCAAATTGACATTACAGCAACACGTTCCTGGCATAAGGAAGGATCACACCAGGGACCAAGTAAAATGATGAAAGCACCGGAAACAAAAGGAAACGCTGGAGTTACACCAGGAGCCAACTAAAGACAACAGAAACCGTCGGAGCTACACCAGGAGCCAGCCAAAGACAAGACATATAATGCTGGAGCTACACCAGGAGCTAGCCTAATCCAAGACAAAAACCGAAAGTGCCAAACAAAAGGAGCCTAGAGATAAAACCGTCAACACAAAACAAAACTACTAGGGAAAGGACAGTTAGGAAGAGATGATGTCGGAACAGAGGAGCGCAGTCAAAAACTCACCAAAAATGGCATAACGCGCAGGCGAGTGAAAAGAACGCCGGGATTGAAGATAGCGTGAGTCTCACACGCTCACAGGATGGCAACGAGATTCCGGGGAAACAACGATCAGAGCCTTCTTGTCCTCCCTGAGTGGCGTGTGTGATGATCAGAGATGAGTCTCCGGTCAGACCTGGAAACAACAAGGAAACCGATAGGAGAAAGCTGCAATAGGATGCGGACGCATAGATACTCCGGGGACGTGGACGCTACAACAGGACACTCCGGGTCTTCGTATGGACACTAGAGGATGCTTTGGGTCTTGCGATAGGAGAAAGCAATTGCGGTCACAACCCCCACCTTCTGTTTCCCACATGTCATCATTAAGCTGCTTCTTCCTCAGGCTCTGTTGCAGTTGCCACGACCAAACAAGCAAGAATGTAACAAAAGCCACTCCAATTGATGACCAGGTAATCGAGTGTCAAGCGGATAGGGAGAAGAGAGGGGAAAAAAAAGAATTCCGGGCATAGAAGGAATCTAAAAAACCTTCATTATTGATGTACTACCCACGAAGGTTATTTATACATTTAAGATATATTCAGAATCTTAACCATATCCCTAATAATGTGGATCTAACTAAATTCCTAATATATCTCAACATGATCATTCGCAAAACCTTCCAAGGTAAAAAGTCCCTTAACCCTTTATTTATTTATTTTTTTGGCTGATTATGGTGTCTGAGAATATTGCCTATAACATCTTATTTATGTGTTATGTCTGAGATGATAATTGTTTTCACAGTGTACCAACATAATTGATGTTATATCTTGTAGTTATATCATGCTATCTAAAAGTACAATGCATGTGATAGTTCTAGGAATTAGATGAAGTTAAATGAAAAAAGACTAAGGAAAATAGAGAAATAGAGGAATATGGGACTCTAGGATTAGTATCTAAACCTTAGAGTAGGTAGAATCTCAAGTTTATGTGAATAGCACTTCATTCACACCAACCACATAAGCCTTTCAACCCTGTATAAGTTTTACTTAATAGATACATCAGCAAATACAACAATAACGACTAATAACTGAACATGAAACTAATCATACGGTTATTTAAGATAATCCTAAGTCAGTTATAACATGTCTAATCTGTCCAAGTGTCCTACTGTCACATTAGTCTGGCATATTGCTTGATTGCCACATTTCTGCTGCCACAATGTCTTGTTCTGCCTGGTTGCAACTTGCAACATTCCTTTTATGAACAAGAGACCCTGGAATACTATCAGTTTTATTTTCTTAATTTATTAAACTCTGCATTAAGATGTTTGATCAGATTGAATGAGCATGAGAAGTCTATTAAATTTGTTGAATTTCGAGAGATACTGAATTTATGATCCTTCAATGAGAAGCTGAGAACTCAATTATTTAACATTGAGCTCTTTTTACGATTTTTGTTTGCAATAATTTTTTGTTGATGATTATTCAATTTGCTATAAGCGAGAAACTTAAATGGTGTCTGGTGTGATTTGTTTTGGGTGTACGAAATGTTATGAATTTCAATCTGGACATGACCACCTATATTGTCATTTCTATATCGTGCTTTATATTCTGATAAAGTCTACATGTGATAATTGCATATTTGAAGTGACCTCAATTTACATCTTATGTTTTAAGAGTTGCCTAGTTGCCTGTCTGCTTCATGTTGCCCTGGAAATCTTACTGGCACATGTGTATGTGATGGGCTCAACACTATCCAAACGTACAGGAGAAAGAAGGCAGCCAAACAGGTCCAGTAAGATCAGGCCCAAGAACCAACAAGGATCAGAAGGAGGTAGTTATCTAGGTTGGTGTGCCTGGGGGGAGGGCTATGAACAGTGACGGCTAAGGAGAGTCCCCGACCTCTCGAACGTTGGGAATGGTTATTACTGTTGTGTGTGTTCTGTTGTTTTCGCCTCTTGTACCCAATCAGATTGCCATTTGATCAGTCTTGGTTGGCTATTTCCATCTTAATATAATACAAATTTTCCAGCTTCATCAACTTGGTATCAGAGCAGCACGTTCCTGTGGATGGTGAATACCAGAATGGAGGCGAGGCTGGAGAGTCTGGAGAAGGCAGTGAATGAGTTGCAAGGGATGAGACGGGCCGTAAGCGAGTTGCAGAGGGCTTCCGTGGAGGCTCGAGAGGAAAGGGTTGCAATGCAAGCGGCGATCACCAAGTTGCACGACTGAAGTGATGACATCTATTGACTCCTCCAAGAGAGGTTGCCGAGAGGTCATGCAATGCCGCCTCCGAACTATGAAGAACGTGAAGGAGAAGGGAACAATGAGGGAATCGCTAACAGGGATGGACCGAAATACCGGCGACTTGAGCTTCCGTTGTTCGACGGAGAGGATCCCATGGGTTGGACGTTCAAGATGGAGATACTTCAACGTCAATGGAGTGCCCGAAATAGAGCGACTCGACGCCGCTGTGGTCGGACTGGAAGGGAAGGCCCTTAACTGGTTCCAATGGCTGGAGACGAGAGCACCTATAACGAGCTGGACGGAACTCAAGCAGGGGGTGATCCGAAGTTTCCATGCGACGGGGGAAGGAGATAATTACGAGCGCCTCGCTGGTTTAAAACAGAGTGGCACTGTGCTAGAGTTTCGGGAAATGTTTGAAATGATCTCGGCCACCCTTAGCGACTTGACGGAGGAAACGCTTATGGGCCTTTATATGAATGGCCTCAGAGAAGAAGTTAAGGCGGAAGTGAGAGTTTTGAAGCCCAAGACCATCCACGACCTCATGGATACAGCATCGATGGTTGAGGGTCGCAACTCAACCTTGGAGAAAGCCAGGCAGCGACCAGAAGCCAAACTGGCCGGTAAGGATAACCCTATGCGGTGGATGACTACAGTGCCGCCGCCACCCAAATTTTCTCTGACTTCCGAGACGCCCAGAAACCAGAGCACAGCGGTGGGCCCGCCAACCCCACGTAACAGAGGGGATGAGGCATCTCGGATAGCAACCAGTAAAGCTCCCAGTCCGAGTACGTCATCGAGTAGTGGTGGCAGCAGTAACCGTGGTTCCTGTAGGCTATATGAGACAGAAGTAAATCGTAGACGAGCCTTGGGCTTGTGCTTTAAATGTGACGACAAATGGAGTCCCAATCACAGATGCAAGGCGAAGCAACTTCAGTTGATCGTGGTGGATGATGAAGGTGGGGAAGACATAAGCGAGGAGGATTTTGAAGAATTGGAGCAAGGGGAGGCAGTCAAGACATGTGCAGCCATGGAACTTTCTCACACTACCATCAGAGGACTTTCAAGCTATAAAACAATGAAGATGATGGGATACCTGGATGGCAGAGCTGTTGTTGTGCTAGTAGATAGTGGGGCTACCCACAACTTTATTTCCCACCATATAGTGAGGGAAGCCAGTATTCCTGTGCTTCCCACGAAACTCTACTCAGTTGCGATTGGTGATGGTAGGAAAATTCAGGAAAGAGGCAAATGTGAAAATGTGAAGTTGAACCTGCAAGGGTTGGAGGTAGTGCAAACTTTCTACCCTTTTCCCTTGGCTAACATTGATGTGGTGTTGGGAATCGCATGGTTGGAATCATTGGGTAAAGTCAAGGTGAATTGGGGGCAGCTCTATATGAAAGTTAGACATCAAAATCAAAGTTAGACATCAAAATCAGTGGCTGTGTCTGGAAGGGGATCCCACGATTACCCAAATGCACTCCACCTACCGGGCAATCAAGCGAGCTTTGAAGGGCAATTCTGAAGCTTATGCACTGGAAATAGGTGCTACAAATCTGGAACTCATAGAAGATGCTAAAACAGAGGGCCCTACACCATTACCGACTGAAATTCAAGAATTACTCGCCCGATACAGCAAAGTGTGCAACCCCCTCCAACACCTTCCTCCCCATAGGACCACGGATCATGCTATCGTCCTCAAGGAGGGAGGGCAAATTCCTAATTTACGGCCTTACCGCTACCCCTACAGCCACAAAACAGACATGGAGAAGATGGTTAGAGAGATGATTCAAGCTGGAATTATCAGACCCAGTAACAGCCCCTTCTCAAGCCCGGTACTCTTGGTGAAAAAGAAGGATGGGAGCTGGCGATTTTGCGTTGACTATAGAGCATTGAACAAAGCTACGGTCCCTGACAAATATCCTATTCCCGCTATTGATGAATTATTGGATGAGCTCGGTGGTGCCACTATTTTCTCCAAGCTGGACCTCAAATCTGGATATCATCAGATAAGAATTAAGGATGGAGATGAGCATAAAACAGCTTTTAGAACACATGATGGGCATTATGAATTCTTGGTTATGCCTTTTGGCCTTACTAATGCCCCTTCCACTTTCCAATCACTCATGAATGATGTTTTTCACGATTATTTAAGGAAATTTGTTTTGGTGTTTTTTGATGATATTCTTGTATATAGCAGGGATGAGCACAGCCACATGGAGCACCTTGAATCTGTTTTGCTCAAGCTGCAGCAGCACTAACTGGTGATTAACCCCAAAAAGGGCAGCTTCAAACAATCACAGCTCGAATACTTGGGACACATCATCATGGCTGGAGGGGTTAAGGCAGACCTAGCCAAGATTGAAGCCATGGTCACTTGGCCGACACCCAGAGATATCAAAGGGCTGCGGGGATTCCTAGGCCTTACAAGATACTACCGAAAATTTATCAAGAACTATGGGAAGATCGCTGCACCTCTTACTGCCTTGCTTAAGAAAAATGCTTTCCGATGGGGAGCGGAAGCACAATCAGCATTTGAACACTTGAAGGACGCAATGGTTAGTGCACCCGTATTGGCAATGCCTGACTTTAACTTACCCTTTGAGATCGAAGCGGACGCTTGTGGGGTGGGGATTGGAGCCATCCTCATGCAACAAGGCAAACCCATAGCGTACTTCAGCCAGCGCCTATCCGAGAAAGCAAAGTTGGGGTCTGTTTATGAGAAGGAATTAATGGCAATTGTGTTTGCCATAAAAAAATGGCATGATGGGCTCGTGACTCGGGAGGCCCAGGTTTATAGAAGGAAGCCAAGGGACAAGGCAGGCCCAGCAAGCACAAGCCCAGGAACCATAGTGGGAGCAGTAGGGGGACATTTATCTAGGGTTGTGTGCCTTGGTGGAGGGGGGAACAGTGATGGCTGAGGAATGAGGAGAGTACCTAACCTCTCGAAAGTTAGGAAGAGTCTGTGGGTTATTGTTCTGGTTGCTACTGTTTTTTTTATTTCCTTCCTTGTATCAGAATAGTCAGCTACCGTATCAGTTTTCCTCTTC
>JANTPZ010002203.1:0-11771 GCA_025593235.1 Vachellia pachyceras
TGCCATAACATTTGGACATGAGGCTACTAAATAACTAGATACTGAGTTCCCCAGATCAATGAATCCAAAACCACGGGTTCTCTAAGGAATTAAAGCTCATGTGTAGATCTCAGACTGCCGCATCATACTCATCAATTGTCTCTTTGATTCCATCCAACTGCAAAATCATTGGCTATTCTTGAACCATAATCGCACTTCTCAAATGGACGATACTCGCAAGCACTTTTAATTTCATCACGCAATGCCACTTGGACGTCCTAAAAGATTTTCAGAAGGAAAAAACCGTTAAAAAAACTACATGTTGCATCCTTCAGCTAAACAAATGGAAACGAAGCTTCATTTTGATTATGATGAGCCACGACCAGATGATGGTCCATTTATTTTAATCTTTTCTACAATTTTAACTCGATCAGCTAAAGGTAGCTTTTCTGGGAATCTGAGGTCGTTGGTTGTTCATAGTCAGTGGCAGAGAAAATAATGAATATAAAATCACTGAGTAAATGTGTAACAACCAATTTTAATGAGCTGCTATTACTTGAGTTAGGCACTGAAGGCAATAGAGTGAGGTCTTATGGTAGTGATATCATGTTCAGCGTTTTATGAAGGAAGGAGGTAGCAATGAAGACATACTTGATTAAATCTTAACATGCGGAAAAACTTTAAATGACCCAATCATTCAATGCTAGTTTGTAAAATAAAATCTCCACTTGCCATTTTGTTGTTAAATAACTTGATTACAAGGAGCTAAAAAGAAAAACTGCACCTAAGTCTTTTACTGACTGTCAACAAATAAAAAAGAATTGGATTTCCAAAAGAGAAGAGAAGTACCTTGATTAATTGCATGAATTCCAAGCAGTGATTTTGGACCACATCTTTCCTAGGACCAGTAGAGCTCGCAAGCTCATCCATGACTCCTCCAGCTAACTCCAAAACCTTGACAATTCTCTACATATTACCACAGAATCATAGATATTAATAATATGTTCACGGCAAACTCCGAGGATTTGTCATTCCTTCAACTTTCGAAAATTCTAGCACCCGTTTGGCTGGGCAAAATTCTAGCACTGGGAATTGAAATTAGCCTCGTTTTATTGCACAAAAGGAGACAACAGTGCCGAAGATAGGGGAAAATGATTCCTTAAAATGGAGTAGAGATTTTTCCAGCTAGCAAGGAAAAAGGGAGATAAATTTAATGAACACCCATGAAGAAGCAGTACAAAGATTCACAAATAGGCATTAGCTCTGGATTTGCCCAATAAGAAGTGGAACAGAATGAAATTTAATATGCATAAGTTGAACAATAAATAATTGCATGGATTGATAAAGAGAACTTCAATATTCTCGGCATCTTCCTAAATACAAGTATTTGCACAAAAATATAATAGCAAAGAAAACTATAATCGCATCAATGAGAGGCTGAATGAAAATAAAGATTTTGGCGGATGGAATCTGTACCTTGAAGGCAAAAAATTTTCTCCCTCCAATGCACTCGAACCCACCAATTTCAGATGACGGCAGTGGAAAACTATAATCCGGTGCCGACTTCCTCTTATTCGTTAAATTTCAGATGACGGCAACGTTACAGTACCGAACTTCCTCACCCTTTTAGCTTCCCTCAGTCGATCACAATAAAATGTTGGCCCTAGCCACTGATTTTCTCCCACCACCATCACCGCCAGCGACGATCAGCTTGCAGATTCCCCTAGCAGTTCGCATGGTAGAACTTGGGAGGCTTCTCAGCGGGAGCTTCGGGCTTCAAATTACTCATGTAAAGCTTCAGATTTCTCAAGTAGAGTTCAAGAAAAACCCTAATCTTGCTTATCCAACAATTTCACCGGTGAAAAGCTCCAGATTTCTCACTCTTGGCTCAACCCCCAAAACCAAAAATGACATATTGAAGAACCTGAGACTTACTTGAAAACAAATCCATCCTTGAATGCGCAAATGGGCTCTTCCTCCGGCTAGCTTCACGGCCACGGGATGATGCTCTCAGGCTCGCTTTGTTTTGTTCTCTGCTGTTGACGGATTAAACGAAGAAGAAAAGGATAGGAGGTAGACGAAGGAGGGGACGGATGGTTGTACTAAAGAAGACGGAAGATGCTCTGTTTTGCTCGTTCTCCGCTGGTATTTTCTTTTTCCAAATTTTTTTTAAAAATAATGTTTCCTGCGGATTTAAAAATCTGCAGGTATTTTTTCCCTATTTTTTTTTCAATTTGTTTTTTAAAATTGACGTTTCCTGCGGATTTTTAAATAGGCAGGAAAAATACCTGCGGATTTAAAATCCGCAGGTATTTTTTCTCAATTTTTTTCAACTTTTTTTTAAAAATGATGTTTCCTATGTATTTTTAAATCCGTAGGAAAAATACCTGCGGATTTTAAATCCGCAGGTATTTTTTTTCCAATTTTTTTAAAAATAATGTTTCCTGCAGATATTTAAATCTGCAGAAAAAATACCTGCAGATTTTAAATCCGCAGGTATTTTTTTGTAATTTTTTCTTAAAAAATCATGTTTCCTGGGGATTTTTAAATCCGCAGGTAATTATCTGCGGATTTGAAAATCCGCAGGAAATATACATGCGGATTTTTTTCGCAGGAAAAATCCGCAGGTATATTACAATTTTTTAGTAGTGATATGTTAGAGGAGGAGGAAGAGGGGTGCACGAAAACTCAAGTGCAAAAGATGTATTCAACCTCTCATTTTAAAGCCTTTATATAGGCCATGGTTATCATAGAGATTGGGCAATTTTTTAAAAACTATAAAGCCATCAATTTAATAGGTTCAAATCATCACGTGAGAAACCTGTTTTTGGAAATGTATGTACAACATCTTGGATATTAAATCATCATGTAAGAGACTTTTTTTTTTGAACAGTAGGCACAATTTTTTAGCTTTTTGCAAGAAACTTTCTTTTTCTTTTGAAACGTTTTTGGATATTAAAAGTCATTAAAGAATAAAAAAATTTGGAAGTGTATGTACATCTTTTTTATATCAAATGTCATTAAAGCAAAAACTTTTGGAAGCCATTAAATATCCTTTAGGTACACAAACGTTTTGAAAGATTCATGAAACATTTTATCAAAACCTGAATTCATAGTATGCATTAAAGCTTCAATTTTCATATTACTTTTATTGTACTTAAATACACCAAAGGAAAATATGTACTTAAATACATTTGAATAAACACACATGTACGTTGATTTAAGTGTATATTGCTCTTGGTATTTTTCAAAGCTTTATTCAAAAGTAGTTTTATTTCTGTAAAGATTTTAATAAAGGCGCCCAATACACAATTAACTTGCATATGAAGGGTAAGGTAAAATTGCTGGATTTGTCTCCAGCGGCCTTCATTATGTACAAGTCATTTCTTCCTTTTAACTCATTTATTAGTCCAATATCATATTCACTTGGGCCCTAAAATCCCAAATAATGTGGATCTCTTTCCTTTGACACATCCACACACAATATTTACAACACTATTTGCTACAATTAACATGGGAGTCTTGCTTAGATATGAATGCGCTTATTGTTTTCCAGTTAATTGGGTTGAGATGGCTCGAAGTTGTAGATCAAACGATCAAGCTTTTGACATTCTGTGATGTGCGAAGCATGACAATTTATGAATTATAAATAATATGAATAATAAGCTCAATCGCAAGTACAAGAAGCAAACACCAAGAACTGTTTGGTTCAATCGACGCTGATCATCTCCATAAGTGTTACTTAAGCATGGAGTTTCATATTAACCTTATATGAGTAAAGAGGTTTGATCAAAAGGGGGTGAATAATCAGAGAGTAAAGAGGTTTCATAAAGCATTCACTGAAAGAGAAAGAGAAGAAAATCAACACGGACTCCTCTAAGATTTGCAATTAGCTGATCAAACTATTATATATCCACATAGGGTGCTTGAGGATGTATTAGCGAAAGTTAAATATTTGATCATCCTTACAGACTTTTATGTGTTAGACATGTCTAAGGAGAATATGAGTGAGGGTGGATTATTTTGGGTAGACCTTTTATGAGGATCACAAGAATTGATATTAAAATGTATGAGGGCTCAATTACTATGTCTGTTGATTATAATTTTGTGAATTTCAAAATGTAAAAAACAATGAAACAACCATATGAAGACTACTTTTTGCTTGATATTCATTTTATTGATGAGTTGCATGATAATACTTGTGTTGAGCATGAATTGATTTCCCATAAGTAATTGAGTTATGTTGATGCACAAATTATTACTTCTACCCCTTATCACCCCTATTGTTCTACTTCCCTCTCACATGGTAGTGACGTGACATGTTCTAATGCTACTTCATTGTATTACACTCTTTCCACTCCATGTGCTGCTTTGCCTAATGATGCTATGCTTGTTGAGTCTTACACTAACCTAAATATGCGTGAGACAGGTGTTATTTGTGAGTTGATAAAAGTTATAGTGGAGCTATCAAAACTCATTCAAAGAGGTCATTTAACATTTGTAAAGCCTTAAAAAGTGACAATCTAGTCAAGGTGGCGTGCCAAGTGTATACTAATCCCTTCCTACCTTTAAAGCCCAAGTATGATGAGACAGAAAACATAAGAGACAATAATGAGTTTGGAAGATCCACAATATTTCCACTCCATGCATTTTCCATTGACTTAAAGAGCTTGATATTTGAAAAGCTTCATCGCCAAAAGTTCACATTTGAAGTTGGAGACTATGTCATGGCTTATATGTCTCACTACTCTACCCCTCATGAGCAATTCAATGAGATATGGATTGATCCTAGAGGTAGTCGTGAAATATGATAAGAGGGCTTACAAATTGAAGGACAGTTATTGATGACATTTCCATACTAGAGCCAATCGCCTCTGTTTGTACCAAACTTCCTACAAGTCTCCATAATAAGGTTGTATGCTTCCTTTCTCTTGTTCTTATTGTTTTAGATTGATTTGCATGGTTATATGTTCAAGAACAAGTGTTGGGAAGGGTATCACTAGCAGGAAAGATAGGAATGTTATGCCTAGTGTGTATTGTTTTTGCATTGTTTTGTGTGTTTAGGATGTAGTTGTGACTCTTTCTTTATATTGATCTCTTATTACAGTTTCAGACTTCATTGTTTATTATGAGTTTGGGCTAACATTGAGGATAATGTAAGAGATACGTGTGGGGATGAGTTATTGTTATGTAAAAGAACTCTCTTGGTTAGCTTGAGAAAAAATTTAAAAAAATCAGACTAATTTGGTTAGTAAAATGCACATTTTGAGCCTTGAAAACTATATTTTGTGATAAATTGGCATATGTTTAGTATCTCAATTACAATTTGATTAATTATGACTTAGGAAATACAAAGTCTTGATGGAAGGATTTTGAGTCTATTTGTTGGTTTCATGTGTGTAATACATCCACATACTCCATTACTCTTTAGAACTTGTCTCGATTCTGGCTTGAGATTGCACTTGTATTGGCATGATATATATGATTTAGGCATTCATTTCATTAGTTAGATAAATCAAAAGGCCAACCCAACATGACTTCCCATTGTTTAATCCTTTTGAGCCCATCATTTTTATTTCACAAATCATTGTTTCATTACATTCTAGGTTCAAGTGCATTGTGTTACTTCTCAAGACAAGACTTGATTACATCATTAGACATTTACATACATTTTCAAATTTCTTTATGCAATGTTATACAAAAAAAGAAAAAAAAAGTGGAGAAGACAAAGAAAATAATAAAAGAAAGCAAATGAAAAAAAATTTGATGAAAAGCAAAAAAAAAACATAGAGAGAAAGGTTCATATGCATTTACTTAGTAATGTGTGTAATTGTTGGTGATGCTATCGTGTTTTTGTTCCATCATTTATGCATGTACTTGGGTCATATACTATTCACGATACTTCACTTGTTTCTACCATCCATTTGTTTACGCCCACCATCTTATTTACTGACCTTTCCAATATTACAACATAATAAAAGACCTATTGATCTATTTGTGCCATTGCTATTAGCAGTGGAGGGCCTAGAATCATTACAAACATATGGTAAAGTTTGATTGGATGGATGATTGAGTGAAAAATACCATATTGAGGGAATTGAGTCCAAACACTTAACCTTGTGAGGTATCTTAGTTGCATTCATTCTTGGTTAATCTTTGCATCATTGCTTAGTTCTTTTAGCATGTGGTATGAGCATGTATTGGAGATAAGTAATAAGTCATTGTTACCAATTGTGATTCTTGATGCTTGCATTTATTTATTCATTTTTATTTTTAACTCTTGACTTAATATAGTTTTCTGATATTACAACCTAATAAAAGACCTATTGATCTATTTGTGCCATTGCTATTAGCGGTGGAGAGCCTAGAACCATTACAATTATATATGGTAGAGTCTGGTTGGATGAATGATTGAGTGAAAAATGTTCATGCTGTGGAACGTCTTTGTTTAGAATGTTACAAGTACGTGACTGTCACGTCTATTGGAATGCGAAAGTAACGTGTGTATCTATCGTGTCCATTTTCTGAATTTGAGCTGAACCGTTAAAAAATGCTGCTATTTTTTTTTAGGAAAAAACCAATTTGACGTGTGTTGATACGTTTAGGATACTATTTGCTACAATTAACATGCGAGCGTTCCTTAGTTATGAATGCACTTATTGTTTTCCTGTTAATTGGGTTGAGATGGCTCGAAGTTGTAGATCAAAAGATCAAGCCTTTAACATTCTGTGACGTGCGAAACATGACGATTTATGAATTATGAATAATAAACTCAATCGTAAGTACAAGAAGCTAACACTAACAACCGTTTGGCTCAATTGACACTGAGTATCTCCATGGGTCCGTTTGGGAATGTGGTAGAGAAGTACTCTTATATAAATCGAGGCAAAAATGTGAAGGAAGTTATAAGTGTTACTTAAGCATGGAGTAGAGAAACACTGTTGAACGTGCATTTAAACTCACCAGAAGCTCAGCCAAACAAGCCTATAAGTATTACTTAAGCATGGAGTTTCGTATAAACGATATATGAGTGTGATGGATGCATAAATTCATTTCTTTGAATGAAGGATGATTTGGATTGGACCACACAATCGTAGCGCTCTGAGTGTCACCTCAATCTTCAAATAGCTCCTTCTCATGGTTTAAATTGTTTTATCGGTTGAATCAAATTGAATCATGTGGAAAACGGCTTTTGAATCAGAAGCCACAGAGCAGAAATTAATTCCATGAACTATGCTTGAGGCTTACTTTAGGTATAAATGGGGAAATTACCTCAAAAATAAATTTTAAAATATTGAATTTTGATTTAATAGGGATAATTAGCAAAATCTAATAACAAAAAAAAAATACCAAAATGCCTCTAATAATTGGGAAAAAATAACAGAAATTTATTTTAAAAATTATTTAAATTTATAAAATGGTTTCAGGGCACTTCACATAATAGGGATTGAAGCACATTTTTCTACCATGTTGTGAGAGATAAGTTTCTTTCCTTAAACCCAACCTCTTACCATCCATTTTTCCTCCAAATAAATTCATGCAGCCCAATGCCCGTGATTTGCATTTAGGCTTAGAAGTTGGGCAATCTTTGTTTTCTTCCTTTTCAGAAAATCATAATTTGAACAACTTCATTTTTTTTGTAACTCAAAACCATAATGTTGTACGTGGGAAGATCTGTATACAAGAAAATAGATATTGGACTTATTGAGTATGCTCAAAAAAAAAATATTGTAACAAAAGTTGGTTCACTTGGTAAGGAATTGATTCATAGTCTACAAAATCCTAACTTCAAAGCATTTGTTTCAGCCATTTATTTTCTCAAAGTAGAACATGAACCATCTATTATTTGATCTAAGGGTGGAGATCTATTTATAAGAAAAAAAGGAGAAAGGTACTTCTGAGAAAATATTCTCCCAAATTATCACGGGGTATATTTAAAATATATGAGTCAGAAATCAGGTAAAGCTATTAGTTGAAATATTAAAAGGAAAAATGGCAAACTTGTTGGACCGTGGTTGGAGAATTTCAACACACAGGGAGATCGAGTTTACTTTTCGAATTATTGATTTATAAAATAAGTGTATAATAATTTACTATCACATGCACAGAATATATTCATCAGGTAATTAATCGGATGATTAAAAATTTAATCTTTCAAGAAACAAAATTCAAATTCTTTTTATGTTTGTTATTATTAATAGCTCAAAATTATACTAAGTTGATAAATACTTTATTTTTTTAAAGATCACATCATTAGATATTGAGTTATTAAAAGTTCTTATTTACCTTATATTTTGTTAAAGCGTGATAATAAAGGCCTTCTATATCAGTTTTTATTTCAGTGTAGATGCAGTCAACATAGAAAATGACATTTCTACAATAGCTAATATGTCTACAATAGTTCCGTTTAAAAAATTATTCTTTTTCTTCTCTAACCGCCTGTTTATAATTAAATAAATTCAAAATTTTAAACCTTAAATTATTTTTCTTTTAAACATCGCTTTCAAGCCAATTTTTAAATTTTATTTTTATGTCGTATTAAAGTATATTGTGAAATCAAATTATATTTTCTTCCAAATTATACTATCATTATATAATTAGCAAAAAATAATTATTTCAAAAGATTATCTATTGTAAAATTCATTTGTCATCATTCTTGGTGTCTATCTTTGGTTCCCCATACAAATCCATCAGTCAATTCTAAATTTTCAGAAAAAATCTTTATTAAATCCAGTTGAGAATCAAAAATTTTAATTCATGCTTACATTTTTATCAAATCTTCATGCCTATAGACTTTATTAGGGATTTTTAAACGCTGTGAAAAGACTATAATATCCCTCTTTAATTAAAAGATGCTCATAGGCCTTATTAAAATTTATGAATATTTTTAAAAGACTATAGTATCCTTCTATTATTAAAAGTGAAAATCGAAAGCATGTGTATGCCTCTTTTTTAATTATAAATTCCCAAAGACTTCTATTCCTAACGCCAAAATACGTGCTTCGTTGAATTGGGACCTTAACTTTTAATTTTTTTTAGTTGACTTTCGACAATATTGAGGTAGATTCTGACAATTTCTGTTTTAACACTAAATTCTAAATTGTTATTTTGTTCTTATTAATTCTTGTAAAAATGTTACTGTGAAAGGTCTATACAGAAAATTTATTTTGAGTCAAAATTTTTATATTACTATCTTGTATCACATATTTCAATATATTGTTTAGTTGCTACTAGGATTCAAGAAGAATTGATTTCAATTAACTACAAAACTATTTATTTTCGAAGCATTCATCTTCGTATTTGAACAACTGTCTAACGATAAGATCAATGATAATAATGTCCTAATTAACACCAGACCTCAAGTCAAGATGTGCGAAAATACAAATTCATTTGTCGATTCTGGGTTTCTATCGTTTGTTACATCTTTCATTACATTGTTTTGGTATTATTAAGGTTTAAGAAGAATTGATTTAAATGGACTACAAAACGAGTTTTTCTATGAATTTATCTTTTTTGTGATCTCAATAAGTTTCTAGTGATGAGATCAATGATGATGATGCCTTAGTTTACACCCACCTTGTAAATATATCAATTCATCATTTGGTAATTGAAATATATTTAAATAATTATAGTATTAATTAAGATAAAATAATGAGCAATGGCATCACCAATAGAACAATTATATAGCAAGTAATTTTTTTCTCTAAAATTTTTGTATGCGAACTTAGCTATGGAAATTTTCTTGTCGCTAATTCTATAGCTAAAGTTTTGCACTTGAAATTAGCGACAAAATTAGTGATGGAATTATATTGCATAATTAATCCATATGTAAATTTCGCCACGGAATTTCAATTGGTAATTAGCTTTTTTTGTATTGTTTGTTTATTAATTAAATTTTTTCTCAAACTATATCTAATTAAGATAGCATTTAAGAAAAATGAACTCTAAATTAATTGCATATATTAAGAGATGTCTTGATCACATGTAGTATTGATTTAAGATAGCATTTAAGAAAAATGAACTCTAATTAACGAATAACTAACTTAACCTACTAATTTTATCACAAAAAAACTTAACCAATTAATTTACTATTTATAAATTAGTTGTCTAACTTTTATATTAAATATATATAGTATTTTTTTTCCGCACAAGTTTTATAGAAGATGAATGAAATTATATATAATGGAAATTGCACGATACCTACCCCATCCCACAACTCAAATTTAAAAGTATATAAAAGGACCAACTTGTATGCATGATGTTTACATCTCTTCTAAGGGCATATGATTGCTAAAGTAGAACAAAAGCAAGATCAGTGTAATCGAGAACATAAAATTTTCATTTTAAGTTCAAATCCTAAAAATTGAAAATATCTTGTTTAGATTGTGCAAACATTTCATATCACAGTAGTCAGCTTTATTTTTACTAATTTGCATTTTTGGCTATCAACAAAAATTCACCCTTTAGTCAAAACATCTTGATCTATTTTTAGGAGAAAATTTGGTAGTAGAAAGAAAATATTCAATAAAAGTTAGTGCATATGAAATGATGAACCGAAATTTTGATTTGTCATGCCAAAATCAAAATTCCATACCTCGAAGCACTAAGGCCAGCGACAAGTGAGACATGAACAACCATTTGGCAGCGAAAATCAAAGAAGGAAATAAATGAAGAACCACGAGGAACATGAATTGAAAAAATTATAATAAAATTTATACCAGATCCAAATAAATTTTATTATGAAATGGAGAAGTACAGTAGTTAGAACATTTGAAGTAACTAGATGAGTATTTGAAATTATAAAAAAATCATGATAAAATTTATTTGGATTTGGATTTTATTCAAATATACTAATTTTTGTTTATCCAAATAATAGATTTAGCCAAAAAATCAAACCAAATTCCAAATATCCCTAATCCAAACACAACATAAAAATATATTTAATTTTTTTCCCTAAACTAGCCTCCACTAAATACGTTCTCCTATTACCCCTAACCATCTTTACACTATTATGGATGACTCATGACAATAAAGATTTGACTTCGGCATAGATGAAGATCTAAATTATGTTGAAACATTTTCTTTTAGTCTTTTCATCTCTAATATAAACTGCTATCTTGTAACATTTTTTAGTGCAACAAAAAATCTTATAAAATAGACAAAACTAATTTTTCTTTACTTCATGTTGCCTCGTTGTGTCATTACTAGAACTTAAGATAGCATCAACTTAATTATACTATAATGACTTTAAAGCTAACAGACTTAATTCACCAGCATTAGTGGGATCGAAGGTACAATGAACTTTATTCCATTCAATTAGGTCTTAGATTTGGTTTTTATAGCCAAATAAGATACGGCATTAGGAAAGTTAACCCTCAATTAGGCATCAACGATGCTTAGGTCTACAATTGATAAGTAATTTAGGTACTAGGTAGATATTAGAGAAATAAATTAAATTTATACAAGAAATTTCTAAGAGTATTTAAGACAACATTATATTAAAGAAGGATTAACCATTGCTATGACATTTATATAACACTCTAGTTATAATTTATAACTTGAGAACTAAATTCATGCATACTCATATAGGTGGAATACTTATTAATGCAACTCTAATCCAAAAGGCGCAAAAATCATATAAATTACTACAAAATTTTCAGTTGTCTAATCCTTTCTTCTTTCTAGTTGGAAGTATAGGGATACTCTGCTCATGTCTAAAGAAATTATTTGGATCAACCTTAGATTTCACCTTCACCAACCTTATAAAATTTCCCTTATAGTACTTGGATCCC
>JANTPZ010002204.1:0-19273 GCA_025593235.1 Vachellia pachyceras
TAGGATGAGGATTCACTTCTAGATTTTTAATTATTAATTTTTTAAATATATATTTTTTTCATTAGACACAATATACTATCAAATAATAAATATATTCTTTATAAGGTTTTGAATCTTGATTCATTGAGATTAACTAGGTTAGATAAATCAAAGTAGCTTGTTAATTATGAGTTATTAAATAATAAATAAATCGAGTATTAATATCTTGTCTGACCTACTTTGGACGAGGCCTTGATGTATGGAAACCTTTGGGCCCAAGTTTTTTTTTAATTTTTGAGTTTATTCTACTTGCACAGCCGCAGGCGACAGTTCAGGAGTTCAATATCAACTTAAAAGACCAACGGTTGGTTGGATCAAGTGATAAGCGGCTTGTTCCAGCTTAAGCAAGGTCTCGGGTTCGAGCCTTGTGTATGCAGCAGCCACCGTTGGGAGACTTACCCACCATTGCTAGGTGCGCGACGCGGGTCAGATTCGGATGTAGTCGGAGTGAAGCTCCGGTGAACCGGGTGGGCAACAAAAAAAACTTAAAAGGGCCACAAACAGCAGTAGCCCAATTTCTAAAGATTGTTATGGGATTATGCTCTTCCAAAAAATTGATGAAATTGGATCAGCCCAACTTGAATTTTTTCGTGCTTTTTTCAAATGGTCAATACCAGCCCAGCCCACATTGCACAAGAATTAGTGGCTTCTAATAAATAATCTATTTTTCTGTGCCAAATAATGACTTGGATCCTTAAAGTTCTACTCAATTATATATCTCAGTCTTTGTACTTCAACTCGGCATAGGATGGTTCGTATGTAATTTTAACCTGACAAACTTAATTAATAAACTTTATAACTCAATCTATACATTTTTAATCATCTTAAATTTAGTCATTGGACTTTATTATTGATATGATTTTATTTTTTAAAATATGTGGAATAACTTATATAATGGTTTTAACAATGAAGACCTAGTTGGGGTGAATTTAAATTTAGTGACTGGGTTACAACTTAGTTATAATTATAAGAACTGAGTTATACTAAGTTAAAGTGTAAGGATTGAGTTAAAAATATAATATTAAAATATTAATTTTAACCATTTAAATTCTGATTTTTCTTTCTTTATATCAATATTGTGCGTGTTTGGCACACACGTTTTAAGATCCAAAAGTTCATTAACTTTCAAACTCTAGTGTTTGATAACTCTTTCTTTCAAACTATATTCTGAGTAAAAAAATTTATTTTTGACAGAATAAATACACTATAAATCTAATGTTTATCCAAACATAAATGTATTATACCAAAACGTACTTTGGACAAAATGCATTCTCCCAATGTTTTTTTTTAAACGGGCACATTGTAATTTGTTAACTAAAAAGTCAATTCTATCCACGCTTAATTCTAATTTTAATCCAAGAAAGCTTTTTCTTTTTTGCCGTAAATCAACGTGTTAAGCTTGAAATAGCATTATATATGGATTTTTTCTGGCAGTGGCACTATATATGGATTTAAATGAATCTTTTTGTACATGATCTCAACTCTCTAATTTGAAGTTTTCAAACTTGAAATAGGTTTTGTAGCTCATTGTCAGCCCAACTAATATCAACGACGTCCTAATCATTATCATCTAAATCTGTTAACCCTGGCCAATTGTGATCAGTCTATTATCACTCTCGCCCTCCAGTCCAATATAAATTACACAGATATAGTTAATTGGTCCTTATAAAAGTCACATTTTTTTTGTATGAAATTCTAATATTTTATTTTCATTTTTACCCCATTAAAATGCATGCATGTTATTTCGCCCATAAATTTTCTCTCACTTACTCTCTCCATAGATAAGGGTATATTTAAAAAATTACATCTCTTATATGTGTGTGTGTGTGTGTGTGTATACTTTGGTTGAATATGGAGCAAAAAGGCCCTTTCTCTATTAGCTCATAACTATCTGTGGGTAAGTAATCCCCACCCAGTCACGTACAATATAATAGCTTTCTTATTTTATCCGGTGGCATCTCAAAAACCTCTTCCACCGTTTCCTGTACAAAGCTCAGATTTGCTAAACTATCTACGTAGAACTTTAATTTGCTTCCCTATACACATGATTAAATCTTACCTGACTAAAGCCTTTCAGCTCAACATTGCCTCTCTGCTTCAGTATGCTTGAGCTTACCTCTCTCCTTCTAACATGTTCTTCAGCATATTTACAGCTGTAATAGAATCACTTTCAACAATGATGTTCTGTGCGTGAAGCTTACTTTCCATCCGAAGGCCTGTAGCGATACCCCATAATTCTGCTTTAATTGCTGAGCATGCTCCCAATATTTTAACCTATAATCCATCTTCCTTCACTATTTCTCATTGGTACTCCACATCCCGCTTGTTTACCATCTCCTCTTGATGCTCCATCTACATTTATTTTGCACCAGCTTTCCTTCGGGACTTCCCAACCAATGTTTTTTTCATGTTTCATTACTCCTTTCATATTAAAATTCTTCATAGCTAGACCATAATATTTCTCCCACACACCTTCTAGTTGTAATGGCCTTGTTTGGATAGCCCGTTGGAAAAACGGACACAGATTCCGAGGTAAACATGTGAGAAGAATTTTATCTCGGTAATTGCAGAAATGGATTTTGATTGCCCAAACGGGTTGACCAAACAAGCCTATTATCTGGTTCTTCGGAATGTCACATAATTAACCTTCCTCAAATATGCTCTTATTTTCCAATTCCATAGCATCTAGCAAGTTACCCTAAAAATCGTTACCTAGTGCTCATTTTTTGGACAGGTTCCACGTGATCCAGTCTTTTCCTTGTAAATTTAGGAACTTTGGGTCATCAGTATAGCTTCCTAACTTCTCCCACACATTCCTCGCTAAACTACAGTCTCTTAGGACATGCATCAGGCTTTCCACCTCATCTATGCATTTGTAACACATAGCTGATCAACCCAACAACTGGTTTCTTCTTTCAGCTGTTGGTAGTCTTCTCCATGCACTGCTAACCATAGGAAAATTTGAACCCTTCGGATCCCTTTCCATGTCCATATCTTGTTCCCCTTGTTCATTTCTCATGTTTCTATACATCTCAGCCACAACATATCCTTTTTCGCATAGAGCTTCCCCATTTTCATTTCATCCATTCCAAATTCATTTGTTGGAGGGGGTACTACCTCTACAAGTCTCCATCCTTGCTCCAAGAGTATGTTTCTCAGTTTTTCCCCATCCCATTCTCCTCTTGAGTTTATCATCTCACAAAACTTTGTCTTTAAATCCTCCTCCTGCAGCAGTACCCGACATTTCTTAATTAACTTCCTTCCATCTTCTACCCATTTATCTTTCCAAAAACTAACCTTTCTACCATTTCCTATCTCCCTATGGATGTTATCAGTTATATTATGCCAAATCCTAGATATAGATTTTTCCATATTTCTAAATCCGATGTACTTACTGCACATTGCTCAGGTGCGATTTAATCTACAATACATATTACATATCACTTCCAGAAGATTTTTTTTTTCTTCATGATATGAGTCACTTAGAGAGTACATATATAATTAATGTTTATTTATTAATTTTATCCACACAATTGTGGAAGTGTGACTTTTGAATTTTTCTTTCTTTTTCAAAACCTTGTTTAATATGGGTGAATTCGAAAGTTTTCAAATTTAAAAAAAAATCAATATTTCAACTATTATTTCTTAATTTTGATGAATAATTTAAAGTGGCTTCTACTATGGAGTCAACCCTAGCAAATATAAGTAGCCAAGGGAGTATCATGCATCAAATAGAGTTCCACTATATTAAAACTAACGCCTTGGACATCACAAAAACTAATATTTTTTTCTTCACTCTCAACACGAAGGTACAACCAAACACGAACTGATCTGTTTCCACAACAAAAACAAAAAAACAAAACCTCCACATCTATAACAATAAAATACTAGCTAGTGCTAATTGATTATACAACAGAAACACATAAAAGAACCTATTCTAATGCAGCCTTTAGGACGTCGACGAGTTTAAGGTGAGCAGTTAACTGAGGGAAATGTCCCTCAGCCTCATCAATGACCTCCAAATTACACTTGCCTTTGATCTTCCTGGCTAAGTACAGAGCAACGCTGTGTGGGACGACCATATCGTGAGAGGGCTGCACTATGGTGCATGGGATCTCAACCTTCTCAAGCCATTCTCTGTTGTCAGTCAGAAACACCATCTTCGCTATTGGTAGTGCCGCTTCACCTCCCATTCTCAGCAAACTCTTCTGGAACTTGTCCCTCGAAACGGCGTCATTCGGATCTATCGCCACAGACGAGAACGTGTAAACCCATTCCTCGTAGTTGGTCTCTATCGATGACAGTAGTTGCTTTATGTCTTTCTCCGTAAACCCACCTTCATACCCCTCTGTGTTTAAATACCTATATATATATATATAATAAATTGTATGAGAATGTGATATCGAAGGTAAATAAAAGCTTGTCTGAAACTTTCAGGACATGCTGATATTCATAATTCATGCATGTATGAAGTAATAATTTCTCGGAAATCAATTATATTGTACTATGAAATATGTGCGGTGTTGGCCTGCAGCAAAAATGAAACTAAATATTAGGATTTCCCAAAATAAAAATTCAAGTGTATATATATATACACACCAAATTCATCAAGTCAGCGGAATTAGAGAGAGACAGAGAAGTGTGTGTGGTAGAGAGAGGGGGAAGTGATGTTTTGTTTTCACAATTAATTAAAAAATGTTGAAGCTGTGTGGCTTCACACTAAGGCCCCATGGTATTTGTCTGCATGTTCCATGTACTTATTTGTGGCTGCAACTAATCCGTTACGTCAATAATGAAATTCAATTAACTGCACTAACCTCAAATGAAAAGGACTCGATAGATATTTTTAAATAAAATTCTTAAATTCCAGTTCTAAGAATGAAATAATTTTCTTTCTTAATTTGAAATCCCACATATAGCTTGAATCTAAAATGATAATATTAGACAAAATTTCTTAAGAATTAATAAAATTGAAAACGCAAGACCTTGAAGTTTCCAAGTCTATCCGATATATACATACATACATATATATATAGAGAGAGAGAGAGAGAGAGCATGTGTCGATGTATCCTCTAACAGTATGGAATTTATTACTGTACAGTCAACAAATGTTGGCCTGAAGTGGATTAGTGCGTTTCCACGCAATCTCTTTTCTTCTATTGAAATTTAAACTTGTTGATCGACTCCTTAATGTTCCTATGTAGAAATTTCTTGGAGGCAATCCCACTATTCTTCTAAATCAGAACCCCAAAAATAAGTGAAATAAGCCCCCCCCCCAACACGCACGCACGCACAAAAATTGGAACATACAAGGACTAAAATGAAAAATAGAAATGAAAATTTTATATAAAAAATTAGAGTCAATATTCAGGGTTTGGAAAAATAAATGGGAGATTTACTGTGGGGTCCCACATAGTAAAGATATTTAGTAAATGGTTCAAAATTTTAAAATATTTAAAAAATGGTCTCATTGACAACACTGCGCATGGTGTTGTCACTTGACAACCCCTGACAACACCATGTGTTGTATTGTCAATGAGACCATTTTTTAAATATTTTAAAATTTAAAACCATTTGATAAATGATAAATAAGTCTCTTATTTGGGATTCAACAGTAAATCTCCCAAAATAAATAACGACACGGTGAAGGCAAGCACAGGCAAAAGAAATTACAAGCCATTGGGGGATGGGGGAGAAACAAAACAAAACAGATTATATTATATGCATCAGACAGGTACGAAATACGAATTAGAAGTAGCGAATATGCAGATGGAATAAGTTGAACGATCCCTTCAAGCTTCACCATGATTCCAAATGAACCAACCCACTTACATATATATATATATATATATGTGCACAGAGAGAAGGGCGGGGTGGAGAAGAAGATACCTTGGGGAACCACAAAGGAGGATGAGCTTTTTGAAGAGGTGAGGCTGTTTGACGGAGGCGATGCAACCGATCATGGCGGACATGGAGTGACCGGCAAAAGTGACGGCTTTGAGGTCCATCTCCACCATGAGATCGATCAAATCGTCGGCGAAGGCCTGAAAGGACGTATACTTTTCAGGGCTGTATATCACGGCGGGATCGTTGATGGCGCCGGAGAAGGGCCAATCGAAGAGAACGAGACGATAGTGAGGGTTTAAGAGAGGAACAATTTTTTCCCAGATGGACTGGTCTGTGCCAAAGCCATGAGCCAGAACTAAGGTCTCGGATGAAGAAGAGCCTAAGGTTGTGACGTTAAAAGCCCTAGAAAGCCCCCTTTCTGGTGTCACCATGTTTGATTTATGAAGCAGGAAAGAGAAGAGGAAGAGAGCTGGTCTGAAGCAGAAGAAGTGACGACACGAGAGAGAGAGAGAGAGAGAGAGAGAGACAACGTTGGCTCCTTCTACCGCAATGTGTGGCTTTGGTTCTCGTTGGCCACCTCTATATATAGTCCCACAATCTTGTGTGTGTGTGTAAATACAACACTTCCCACCTTTCACACACACACACACACTCTTTGCACACGTATATGAATCTTTTAAAATTTTAAATCATAATTTTCTTGTAGAATATTAGAAAGAACAACCATGGAATTAAAACACAATCCCGATCGGGAGATCAAACCAGTGTCTCAATGAAGTAATCTTAGAGTTTACATTTTTTTCCTCCTTTCATCAAACCAGCTGGCTTCGTTTCGAATTGATAAAATAGCAATTTATTAAAGGGTTAGCGCACCTATTTTTTTCCTTTGTCATCTTCTCTGACTCCGGTGACTTTGCTTTTTCCGTTCTCCGATGATTTGCTTGTTCTATTTTCAGATTTTCCGAGATGAATGATTTATTTGCAGTGTCATGCAACACACAAAGTTCATCTTCTTTGGTTTCGTCTTCAGCCTCTGTTCCTCCCTTCTCCGTCACCGGCAGTGCAATGAGTTTATATTTCAACACACGAAGGTCAAATATGTCTTTTGCTTGAAACTGAATTTGCTTCCCACCTTTTTGGTCGAAAGAGATTTTCACACGGACGACTGAAAATGGATTTCTGTGGGAAGCCATTTTCCGTTGCATTCGTTGAACCAAACGGTCGCTGCCGATGGAAAATCGGGATTTTCCTTTTCCATCGCTCAATTTGCAGCGAATCAAACTGGCTGTAAATGTTGCACCAGGTTCATGCATTATCTCATTACCCATGCATGTAACGTAGAAACAAAACAATACACACACACCTAGAGGGAGAGAAGAGGAGAAGTTGCAACTCAATATTCTATCCATAAGTGATGCTGCATATATGTATAATTTAAATGAGGAGTTTATCTTAACTATGATCTATTTTATGATTTTTTATCAATTTTTTAAATTATTCATATTGATACTCCTTCAACAATAATTAAGAGGGGGGAGGGAATTAATTAAGTACGATAATTAATATTAAAGTGTTTTAGGAAAAATGACATATTAACTTAATTACTATTGTTAATTTAATTAAATTATCTAAATAGCTCATACAATTATGACTGTGGGAGTAAAAATCACAAATTAAATTATTAAATGGAACAGCAGCTCAGAACATAATTACCTTAACTAGCTCACTCTAGCAAAGACGATATATGTCATCCAAGAAAAAAAAGAAAAGATGGTATCTAATTGTTTGGAAATACTGTTTTCCAAACGGTACACACATTCCAATATAAAACTATTTCAAAATTTATAAAAATTATCTTGAAATTCATTAAAATCATCTCAAAATTAATAAAACCATCTTAAAATCCATAAAATATCTCAAAATCTGTAAATTCCTTTTTTTCAACGAACTTTCCAAACACATCCATAGAAAGCTCGCCTAAAAAGAAGCGTGTTTGTACTGATAAAATACACACAAGCAGGCGCGGGAATTGAATATACCTATCTTCTTTTATTATTGGCACATATATAAAGATAAATATATTAATCTAAACTAAATATAACCCTTTTTGGTTTATTTAAGAAATAACTAAGTACTAAGTTCGATCTTTATTGTAAAAAGTGGTTGACTTATTTTATAAAACTAAAAAAGATAAATAGACTACTCAACTATAATATATATTATGAAATACTTTTATAAATCACCATATTATATATCAATATATAAATCAAATAAATCAATTTAAAAAATGATTAATATATCAATAACTTAATTTTTTAATATATTAAATATGGTATAGCATTACTTACTAATGCCTTTTTCTTTACAAGTTAAAACTCATACGCAAGCACTTGATTACAGACTTGGAGTTGGCATTTCCTTTCTTTTCAATTGCCACGCCTGTTGACAAGCACTTCATTGTTCATGAAAGTCGCTTATTAAATTTCCCAATTTAATTGTTGACCCCTGAATAAAAAAAGTCGTTATTATTATTTTTGAGTTAATAAAATCTCCTTGAGTTTTCCCACATTTAAGTTTTTGATGCCTAAAATTTAAATTAAACATTCCCCTCCCTCAAGAAGTAAAATAATTTAGATTTTTATTAGATTATAAAAATAATGGTTTGTATAGCTAGGTTGAACTAATGTTCTAGATAAAATAAAATTGATCAACTGAAACATTTGGTTTTAAATTTGAAGGATTGAAGTTAAAATAAATATGAACTCAAGATATAAAAAATGTAGGCTAAAGTATACTTTTAGTAATTTATATTTACGTCAAATTTCACTTTAGTCCTTTAAGTTTAAAAAGTGCACTTTCAATTCATCAAATTTAACGTCGTTAATCTCTATTAACGGAAATTATTAACTCATCAAATTTAATGTTGTTATTTTAAATCTTTTTTATTTTATACAATTTAAAATATCAAATTTATTATATTATTAAATTAAAATTAAAATGTAAACATGTTTTGTCAACGTTTTATTACATAATCATCAATTAAAGTTGATGAGTCAGCAATTTCTGTTAAAAGAAACTAACAGCGTTAAATTTGAAGGATTGAAAATGCACTTTTTAAACTTAAAGGACTAAAATGAAATTTGATGCAAATGTAAAGGACTAAAAGTATACTTTAGCTAAAAATGTGTTAATCCATTTTTTTATTGACTTTATCGACTTAGTTATTCGCTGATTTCATGAATCTTTTGATGCTTTTTTTTTTTGCCAAACATGAATCTTTTGATGATACTCTTATAGTTATATGTTAAATTAATCTTCCTTGTGAAGCACGCTTTATATATGTTCATACAAATATACAATAATAACGAAAATATGTTAATTTATATTAGACAACAGTAAACATTTAAAATTTGTAAATCCAAAAGCAAAGAATTGTACGTGTTAATTAACTGATAATTATCAACTGAAAAAATGTATCAATAACTCGTTCTTCGAATCATTCAGTTTCTTTTATCAATCTAATACGAGTTTTAATTACCACACACACACACATATTAATATAAATCGTTCCACCGAAAGCTTAACTTGGATGTTGTGATTTGGGAAGGAGCCAATCTCGCCACGTTACAAGGGGCCACCAACTCTTGAGTTGAATGCATGTTTGGTATCACATCATATGCAAGAAATAAAATTCTTCTTTACATCTCTATAGCATATAAGTATCTTTAAGCAATATAGTCAATAGGAACCTACCTAAGTACCTACCTGCCCTATTGCTATCAATTACTATAGCTAGTGCGTCTTACTTAGATTTTTTGCAGATTAAGTGCCATTATTCATCTCACCATCTAGTGAAATCCAAATTAATTGTGGTTGAGTTATATGATTGACAAGAAATTCAGTTCCTCTTAAGCAATTTATTGAATTCAAGTAAGAATAAAAATTGATCGCATTACGTGAATCTTTTCAAAAAATTTGGAGAATGATAAAATTATCATCAGATTTTAGGAGTAGCTGATCTAGTTGTCATTAACAATTTCACCAGCTGTCAATAACAATCAGATCAACTACAGTTGGGATCTGATGATAATTTTGCAGATCATTATGACCTTTTATTCATTAATTGGGTTACTTGGGACCTGATGGTAAATTTTCTAAATTTTTCTAACAGGAATCTGATGATGAATTAGCCTATTGAAAATACTAAATTGCCCCTGAAAACAATTGCTACCCACCCTCCTGCATTCTATCTCACACTATACCAAAGTCCAAATTTCATTAAATTTTTGTTACTTTTTAATTTTAAATGCAGTGGATGATGTAAAAAGGTTTGATCGTGACAATTCAGTAATTTTATATTTATATTCTGAAGTGTGACCTTCTAAACAATTACAATTTTAATTTTAATAATCATTTACAATAAATATTCTCTTCCTATCCTTTATTTTAATTTTTCTTTATGTTATGTGATATATGGAACAACAACAACAGAGGCAACAAACAAACCAGCCAGCACTAGATAAGGTTTTCCAACAGATATGGATAAAAATTTCAAAAAAAAAAAAATCCAGCCTGTGCCCCCGCCATTTAATACTCCTTATCCATTAAAAAAATGAGGGAGGAAAGGTTGGGGGTGAGGGGGCAAATAGTAATTAAGAATATGTGATAGATAATAATATTAAAAAGGAGGGTTTGGAGACAAAAAGAGAGAAATTGTCGTGTAGCCCGGTGGGGCCCGCATGAGTAAGTCCAAGTCCTACCTTTTTGCCTTCTCCAACCACTCCCCCACCTGCCCTCCTCCCTCTCTCCATTTTTTTCCTTTTATATATATTTATATTTTAATTAGAGACATCCCTCCCTCTCTCTCACCTCTCACAATTTTTTAATATTAATTAATTAATTAATTTTTGAATCATGTGGACTCCATCCATCGCATATCCGTATCATATGAATCATGAAACGTCTGTTGGTGTCATTCGCATCACAACTAATGGCTCTGTTTGGATAGTTCGTTGGGAAAACGGATACAGATTCCGAGATAATTTATGTGAGAGGAAAAGTGTCTCGGTAAGCGCATCCGTTATACCAACGGACAAAATAAACAGAGATAATGTGTCCACACCCTTGCCTTCCTCATACCTCGTTCACATTCGCATCAATACAACGTACTTCGTTACACTGCCTTCCTTTTTTAAAAAAAAACAAATATTTAAATAATTCTTATAAGATCTTTAAAAACTATTCTAAAATTGAGTACTTTTACATTGAGGCTAATCAGATTATTTCACTGTATAACTCACTGGGAATTTTTCGAACGTGGCTTAGTATATACGTTGTTGAGTGAGTTCAACCCTTCTTTGGTTGTTTGTAATATGATTTTAATTACTTATAGTTAAAGATAGATTGTATATAGTTCAAGAAGAGTTGCTCTCTCGAGTTCTTATTAATCGAATTCATATGTATTACACACAAAAAACAATTTTTTTCAACTTAATCTCACATGAATCGTTAAAAAGCTTTGTAGGGATCAAGCAATCTTGAGGGATTAGTTTGAAGTTTTTCTTTTTTGTGATCATTGTTTTATAAATAAAATGGAAACAAGAGAAATGTTAATTGGGAAAAATACAGGAGAAACCGAATCTAATTACCATTGTTCACAGCTAAAACATTGAACAAGTTTGAACCGACTATAATGTATGTGGCCATAGGGGACCTACATTATCTTCAGTGGGTTCAGCCGCACCCCCTAACTTTCAGAAAATTAGGTATATATTAGTACTATGTGATTTATTTTACATCCACTCATTTGCTAATTTTGAACCCACTAAATTTTTATTCAAATTATTCTTAAAATATATTGCGTCAGTCTCAACACTTTGAGTTCGAGTAGGGGGAAAATAATGCTATGCGCACGCGCACGTTAATTATTATGCCATAGTGGACTTTTTTTTCAAATAACAAATTGAAGTGTGTGTATTCTCAATTAATTAATCGAATAGACGAAAAGTATCATCCCTATGTCATAATCTCATCACCAAGCGTCACATATATTTGTATAATTTTCTTATTGTCCTTTGGTCATCCGGTATTTGGTGTTTTGTTTGGATCTTATTACCATATGCTCAAACAACCGACTAATCTAGATTAAGCATACGTAGGATCCGCAAGCTCTCCAACAAGTTCAACGCTGCGCCACACCCAGGGTTCAAATCAAATAACCGTAGATATTAGGTGCTCTTACCAAAACACTTGTTGGTGTATGAATATAATTTAATATTTAGCGCATTTCTTTTTCAAACCCATTGTAACGAAACGGGGAAGGAAGAAGAGAACAAATTAAATCATCGGATATAAGTTAAAATGGAGCTACATAACCCCCCAGCTCCAGACAAACACACACACACACACACATATATGAAGAGTAATTATTATAGTAATTGGTTCTGGTGTTTGAGCTTCTAAGATAAAGATCTGAAACGAAAGGCCGTCCATTTTGTCTGATACAACATCAGGAATGAACTCGAAATCAAAATGAATATTCTGTAGGAATTGTCGAATTCCAGAATGTCCACTTCTGTAGTAATGGCCCCACCATTTCTCTCTTCTCTCTCACACACCCAAAACATAGTTTCTAGTTTATTGGCTCCTTGTTAGAGACCATTGTCTGAAAAATGTGGGAGCTTTAACAGAGTTGAAAAAAAAGGAAAGCAGATTTATTAGGTCTCAATAGGCTGCTGAAAAGCGAGACTTGCTTTGGACGAAAACGATAAAACTCGTGTCGTGATGAACAGGAAACCTCCCTTCATCATCTTTGACTGTCCTCAATTCAGGACAGCATATATATGATATTTTGTTTCTGTCACAGGATTGCATTTGCATAAGATTCTTCAATTATTCATAAAAGATCTTAAAAAGGTTCGTATAATTAATAAAACAACAAACCGACACAGAAAAGTACATGTAATAAAACAGCAAACAAGTGGAACTTTTTCAGTTTTCATTCACTTACCATATAGAAAGAATCTTTCATGACCAACACAACCGTATAATTGATAACAGCCAATATATATATGTATAACTCAATGAAAACAAAAAGGTATTAATTGGAACCCATGCTTGTCTCCCTCCTCCACTTAGAGTCTAAGGTCTCACCACCACTCACTCTGAATCTTCTGGGACCTTTTGTTTTCTCTGTATATATCTCCCTAAGAGACGTGTCATTTACAGATTTGTAAGTACCTTTCATTCTTATTATTCTTTTCCCGTTAACATCATCCAAAAAATCATAGTTGCATTTTTTTACGTCAACAAAATCGTGGAAGTTACGTATGATGAGAGCAACTTGTGAAAATATCAAGAATTCTTTCTAGTTAGTGATTTGTAATAAGGACCATGCATAAGTAGTATGCAAGCCGCTCATGGAAGAATTATTTTAGTCATAGTATAGTAAGTCACATTGAAAGTAATTAATCCTTATTTGTTAATTTTTTCATGTAAGTAATGTTTAAATATGACTTAATTGACATATTCTCTTTTATTCAAAACCTCATCTAATGTGATAAAAATTAGAAAATTTCTTTTATTTAGGACATTTTTATGAGCTAAATATATAGGTTTGTTTGCAACAACGTTTGCAAAAATCAAATGCACGTTTAACAGTGTTTTTTCCTAAAACGAGATAATCTCTCTCACATATTTACCTCACTTGCGTAAAAATACTTCTATACCACATTTCCAAGCTGGTCAATTTTTTTTAATTCCTTAGATGAGTTAGCTGAAGTGATTTATGCAGGGAGGAAGTAGATATTAGTGGGGATAGGAGTGAAGGCTTTAAGAAAAGAGAATTGAATGGAAGGAGGAGAGGCAGCAGATAGTTGGTTTGAAGAGTTAAAAGGCCAACATACATATAATGCGAAAACAGCTTTGGTGAGAGCAGATTTCTGAATTAAATGCCACAAGACAAGGCAACTATCTAACTTTGCATGACAACATTCAATTCCAACCTTCCTTTCTCGTGGACCCTCTACTTTCATATCTACTGCTATGCAGGACTTTACATACCAAAAGTATGTGTGTTCAAATCCAGCTCATTGATAAAATCTTGACTAAAGTATACTTTTAGTCCTTTATGTTTGTGTTAGATTTTATTTTAATCCTTTAAGTTTAAAAATGCACTTTCAGTCCCCCAAACTTAACACCGTTAGTCTCTTGTTAACAGAAATTGATGACTCATCAAACTTAATGCTATTATTTCAAATATTTTTTTAATTTTACACAACAAAAAAATTAAATTTATTATATTATTAAATTAAAATTAAAATGTGAGCATACTTTGTCAACGTTTTACTGTACTGTCATCAATTAAATTTGATAAGTCAGAAATTTCCGTTAAGAGAGACAACCAACGTTAAGTTTGGGGGATTGAAAATTCACTTTTTAAACTTAAATGATTGAAATAAAACATAACGTAAACATGAATGATTAAAAATACACTTTAGCCTAAAATATTTAAACATGGAATTTTCACCCATTTTTCTATATGCTACTCCTTTTATCGTTTTTAATTTTTATAAGTAACAACTATCCAAATCACGCAAAATGAACCCGTGGTTGAAATTAGTTTAAAACAATGAATGTGTTTAAGAAATGTATAATTTCATTTTAGCTATATCCTTATTTATCAATACAATGAGTGTAGGAGAGAAGGGTTGTGAAAAATACATAAAGGAGACATGTAATTAATTTGGGATGAGAATTGAAAAAAAAAAGCATATTAAAGTTTTAGACAAAATCAAATTGCCCCTCATATAAAAGATCGGGAAGAAAGTTGTTTATAAATAGGATGAAAGTGAGAATTATATTATACACACGTGAATATATATATATATATATATCTCGCTTGGCCAACATTAATAGGACGGTTCCTAATTTTCTTAGTTCAGATAGGGCTCACCAATGCGTTTTTAATTACGCAACCACCCAATCTCAATCCTTTAAGGTGCTTCGATAGACGCTCACTTGAATAATAAGAGTATTTCTTTCAATTTAGTACAAAACCCATTTTGGTAGTGATAACAGGCTTGTTTGGTTAGTCTGTTTAGACAACCAAAATCCATTCATACATTTATCGAGATAAAATTTCTCTCACATATTTACCTCAGAATCTATGTCCGTTCTGGGCTATCAGAAGCCCAATAATCACTTTCTTTTACCCAACTCGTCGCCGGACAATCAATACTCTGAAAGCTGCAATGGAACAGTTTGCGTCTGTGGCTGCTGAATCCCAAGTTCACACGCCACTCCTAATTAACTCCCCCTCATTATTATTTCAGTGTGCAAAAGTTGACAGTACTCTTTAATAATGCAAAGCATCATGATATATATGTACTTTATCCAAGTTAGACACTCCTCTTTAATTCTGCTTATAATTCTCCGTATGTTTCATGCACTTTAAAGAAAATAACAACCATGTGTTAAAACTTAATAACTTTTTAATTAACTTTTCGCCTTTTTATAGTCAACGTAATAATTAATTTGTAAAGGAAAAAAAACGGTATATTCATGATAATTAAAATAAATCTTTTCTCTCAACACTATAAGTAACTCCGGATGAGTAAGGCATTTTTAGAATGATTCGTTGATATATATTATTTGAAGAGTAATTAATGATTGTTTGTTAATTTTATCCTAATAATTAATGTTTCAATGTAATTCTTTACATGATCATCTGGACCTATTTATTAGTAACTTATAACATGTTTCAGATAAATTAAGGGAAATCTTAAACTTTATTAACAGTACCTTAAAATTTAACAATTTTTCAATGTAATCCCTATTTAATATCTACTATAACACGGAAGTAAATTCAACAAGGATAAAATTATACGTTAACATGAAAAATTAAATAAAGTGACTTATAGATATAACCAAATAAAATATTTTTATCTACTTTATAAATAAGACTAGGGGAGTATATTTTCTCTCTTTTTTAAAATATCGATTAATATGTTTAAAGTGAAAAAAAATTAACTTGAACTCATTTAATGAGTTAACTGTTAATTCTTCATTCTGATGAATTAGCTAAAATAACTTATATTATAGATGGAAGGAATGACAGGGATCATGTGATCACATTTTCTTTTATCACATGGATATATGTAATATTTACTTATTAAAAGGGTTCAATTAATGGCATTATCCAGTTGTGAATTTGTGGTGAAGAGAGAATACATAATGTAATATGCTTCTCTACAACAAGAAGTTAGGTGATTGAATAACACCTCATGGAGCAGTCATAGTCAGTCATTAAGGTTATAAGTAATGTCCAAAAGCTATCCACAAACAAAAGCTTGAGAGTGCACATATATAGTCATTTCAATCCAACCTTCAGCCCAAAAACATGATAAATATTTTCCTTAACTTACTTGCAAAAATAACACAAACTACAATTACATTATGGCATGCATCCATGCATGCATACATACATTATCATTTTGCAAAAATTACTGCACATTTAACAGTTAGCTATTTGACTATGGCATTATATATAGGTGTGATTCATATTCATATTGGAATACTCTTTTTCTAAAATTAAAGGGTAAATACTAACGGCATGAGGATACGTGTAAGGTAATCTTCCATTTATAGAAAGTTTACATAGCCTTGGGAGAATTGAAATACTCTAAACAAAAGTTCAAAATCCCTTTTTGTGTTTCATGGTAGGACCAACTCCTATTGGTCTCTTTATTTATTTGAAAATTGCTTTTTTTTTTAATCTTAAGCAAACAAATTCTCTAATCAATCAATTACCGCTTAAACTTACAGTTTGAAAATATAACAATTTCATCGAGAAAAGGCCACCCGAATCGTCTATTGAAACAACTATTTTATTTTTGTTAAAATTTACGATTTGATTATTTTGAAATCATGACATGTAATTAGAAATTTTCAAATATTTTTTAATAAAAATGATGACCCAAATGTCTGAACATATGACAAGGGCATGAATGTTTTTCTCGTTCAGGTTATCAATGTTTTTCTCAAATATCATTTACTTTTATTTAACTTTTCAAAATCCCATATATACATGCCTAATTATTTACAATCCTGGGGACTTAAGATCTTCAATATGCTGATTAAAAAAAAAGAAATCAATGCCTTTTGAAGGAATCAGAAGGCAAAGCAAACCCGCATAAAAACAGAGTAGAAGCACTAATGCTCTACTCAAAGGATGAGACAACATTTCCATTTGCCTGTTCATCGCAAGTGAGAAACAAGATTATATATAAAATCAGCCATGCCAATGAGTTTAGAGCCTGCTTATATCAATTTCAATTTCTATGACAGGTGAATTTAATGCCAAGAATTAGGACGTCCTTTGTCCTTTCCACTACTAAAAAACATAGAAAACACAGGAAAAATAGACATATCTCAAGTTCCTTCTAATAAAACTAAATAGAAATTTGAACATTAAAATATTCCATGACTAAATCCACAGTTGAATACAATTGCAGAAACTGCGAAAATAGAAAAATGCCTTCATCCAGAAACTCGCCTGAAGAGCCTTCTTCCCAGTAAAAATGAGTTACTACAATCGTTGGTGCAAATCCTTTCAGCTAGACGGAGAGTATATTATGTCTGCAATAAAAATGAACCTCTTTGAAAGGTTGTCAATATAAAAAAAATTCCTGTACATGGGAAAGCAATAGCAATCAGACGGTGATTTCTGTCTGTAAAAAGCAATTAGAGCTTCTGTAGAACTCCAAGGCCTTAAATCTACTGTCACAATCTTACTACACTATCCATTTCTGGGCCTCTTGTTGGATATGATATCAGAAAATGAGTCAATCAGTTGCCCGGCCAAACTACATGGATCATCAAGCAGAGTATGAATGAAGGTATTGACAACCCTGCGTTCCTGCTCAGTTGACCTCAAACTAAACCATGTTAGCAACTTCAACCGGAACTCCTGCTTGATGTGACCCTCGCATTCTAGCCACCGAAATACTTTCACACAGTATTCGTAGTTTTCATCCAAGGAGCATGTGCCATCTGATACTCTGAGAGGAGAGCCATTTGCCAAAGTGCTATTGCAATCATGTGTCTCTTCATTTATGCTAGCTACCCTCTTCTTGCATGCATCTACGCGGGAGTCAACAGCCGAAACTTCTCCAGTTGGCCCATTCATCCAGGTATGGGAGTCACCACTACCATGCAATTTTGCTAAACTGATTTTCTGTGCATATCGAGAAGCAGTGTCATCATCTGCCTCAACAGCCTTCTTCAAAGTGCAGCCGTTATCTTCATCCTTGGAAGACTCAAAAGGAGGGACAAGTTCTTCATTTAGATCAGGCACTGAAACAACATTTAAATCAAGATCCCTTGAAACTGCAGGCAACTGCTCTTCTGAAATTTTCGGCTTGACCATTTCAGTTTCTCTGCAGCAGTTTTTTGTAGCAACGCTGCAAAACCCTTCGAAAGGACCTTGATCTTGAGTCCAAGAAACACCCACAACTCTCCCAAGGTCTCGAACCTTAAATCCTGAATCTGCTACTGTTTTGGAGCCAGAAGAACTGGCTCCAATTTCAAGGTTCTCTTTTTTACGACCTAAATCAATTAGTAAAGAGGGACCTTTCTTAGCTGGATCAGCGCTCTTGGTGAAACACCTGGCTTCAGAATAACCCAGCTGACCCATATTTGTATAGGATATAATGCGAAAAGTATATTCTGTGCCTGGCTGGAGGTTGGATAACAGAATCCTCTTCTGATTATTTGGGACCTCACAAACAGGATCGTTTGCCAGCAACTCCTCATTACTCTTATAGTACCAGAGCTTGTAGCCCTTGATGTCCTTAGAAGATGCAGTGGACTTATCAATCAATATGATTTTGACTGAGGAAGCTGTTACCTCTTCGAAGACAAATTTGCAGGCAGGAGGAAGTGAACCATCTGAGTTATTTTTCCCAAAAAAAAAAAAAAGAAAAGAAAAGAAAAGAAAAGGGAGTTAAAAAAGGCATATACCATATGAAGAAAACTTGTTCATCAAGCAAGAACAGAAGAAATAAAAAAAATCCAACCCATGGAATCTGGATTCACAACAGAAGGCCACCCATCAGCTTTTTCAATAGCAAGAGAGCAGAGTTTCTGCACCTCACTGGCAGTAGAGAGTCTGCTGACAATGCCTCGCCCCATCTTGGCAGAAATCCCATTAACTGGACCAACCTCTGTTTCTAGCTTTGTTTTTGCCTCTAGTACAATGTCATGCAATTCTCTAAACCTCGAAGTCCCATCCAAGAGCTTGTAACTCAGATGTAACCTATAGCAGAGCAAATCAACTCGCCGAGCATCTTTTGCCATATTTAGCTGCTTCTTCCAAAATCTGCTATCA
>JANTPZ010002205.1:0-19672 GCA_025593235.1 Vachellia pachyceras
TACCCCTGCCCAGCCCCCGGGTTGGCGGGCTCAACCCGCGGTCTGAACCCATATTCCCACTACTAGATGCAGAGACTCCTACTATATAAAATTTCAGAATATATATATATATATGTAGCCACGTTAGAAGTGAATTATACTCATCGTTATTTATATGATAATATTTGTTGTAAACTTTATATTTTACATTCATGTAATGTTGATAAATCAATTGACGTGAGGGTTATCCATCGCGATTCCATACAATTTAGATTGAAAAATTCTTTAAATGTTTACATTTTTTAAGAGAAAAAACAACGTTGGAATCAGTTAGAGGAACAAGAAACTCGAAACACTATTATGACTAATTATGCCGTAGACTTGTTTTTTGTCGGAAGGAATTTAAGTGTAAAAAGTTAAGAAGTTACTCGTATCAATGGATTATGGTGCAAGTTTTGAATAATGGTCAAATCCAGCAAGAGTTCTTCCACGAGAAATGGTTCATTATTCTGTTTCCTTTTTCAGCGTAAATTATCATAATTTTTCTTCATAATTTCTTTTTATCTAAAAATTAAAAATTATACCATCAATCCCTAATTCTCAATTAGCATATATGTATATATACGTGCAGGGTTCTCTCCTTTTCACTTATTTTCTATTGAATAGGTCAATCTTTTTTTTTTTGTATGAAACATGATATTGATTTTTTTAAAAATATCGGTGATTAAATTAACAATAATTTGACATTAAATATTAATTAACATGCCATCTTAAAGGAGGTATTATGTTTGAATAATTTACATAAAGCTAAGCAATACTTTAAAATAAAGGAAAAAGGCATTAGTGGGCATGGCTTATCGTTCAGAATCGAGATTATTTCTCCTTTAATCAGTCTTACGCGCAAGCTAGCTGTAACTGTGCTGTTCAATTTTCCTTTTCATTCTTCACTTTCAAAATTACAAAGCACATAACTGTATTCCCATTTGTTCTCGTCTTTTAAATTTTCTAATCTAATCATAGACGTATGGGTATGAATTAGACTACCACTTTTGGTCCCCTTTTATTATTGATGCATATTATAATTTTGCCTTGTTTTCCTTTGTTCAGTACCACTTTCTTATCAGAATATCTGTTGTTTCACATCACCAAGATATTATACTTGGTAATTGAGAGGTGATGAAAGCAGAGAGATTATTAAAGTTAAAGAGATATGCTTTTTATTAGTATTTCCGATTGTTAATAAGAATCCATTGATTTTTTAAGTAATTGAAAGAGTTAAATAAATTACTTAATTGTAATATATACTTTGAAATTTTTATGTGTAACGTTAAATTGTATATCGGTTTATAAATTGGTTAAATTAATTTTAAAAAAATGATAAAAAGATCCATTAATTTACTTCCTTAATCTCTATAAAAAATTAATTGATAAAGACTCATATTTGGGGGCTTGGGGCTCCTAATCAAATACCAACCTTGGGAGAAACAAGTTTTTGACAACCTAATATAGTCGGCATGTTTATTTTACGTAAATTTGGACTTAGGTTGACTAGTTATCGCATAGCTTATGTACTCCCATGCTTTTTAATGTAATTTATATTCCACTAATTTGATTAGATTAAAGAAGTTAGTTTAATAAGTTAATATAATATAGTTTTTAAAACTCTAACGGGCTTCCACAATTTTTTCCTCTCTCATTTTTTATTATTGTTAAAAGCTCTCCTATATGTGGGAGGTTTCTTCTTTCTTGTAATCTCAACCCGTGAGTACTAATTACTCTAATTAAGAAAATATGGAAGATTAGTCTCCTGATATCTCAATTTTTAACCTGTTTATAATTCAGTCAATGAACTTTGATTAAGTGCAACTTAGCTCCTATAATTTTGATTTAGTTGTAATTTAATCATTAAATTTTGACTCACTATAATTCAATCACTATAGTTTTAACTATTTTATAATTTAATCCCTCACGTTTAATTGTATATATGATTTAGTTTCTATAGTATTGGAATTAGATTATAAAATAGTTAAAACTATAAAAACTAAGTTGCACTGAATAAAATTTAGAAACTGATGTACAATTGAGTCAAAAATAAATGGACTAGTTTACATCGAGTTTTGGGTTACAACTGAAGCAAAAGTTGAGGGAGTAGAAGATTAATTTTCCCAAGAAAATATCACATAAACTATTTAAAAATGAAAAACATAAAAAGAATAGGAGCGAGAATTTTGCAAATTACTTCAATTACTATAATTCACTTAACGTTACTGATTTTTTTTTTTTTTGCCTTAATTCACTCACTCGTTATACTTGGAGTGTTCAAACTCATAATCTCACGCTTGAGAAAGAGCTTATCATTGGTTAACTTAAGAATAAAGTGTAAACAAAGAGTGACAATAAAAAAGTAAATATATACAACCTTCTTTTCCCCCACTTAAGTTTTTCACTTTTTCTCCCCCGGGATTAAAAACATTCTTAGGAAAGAAATTGAAAAAAAAAAACATCGTATGAGAAGTGGAAGAAGAAGGAACTTAATTATAAAAAAGGACAAAAAAGAACGTATTCGCTACTACGGGGCTTAGGATTCGTATGGCGTGGTTGGTGGCATGGCCATAAATCGCGGGAGCCTTAGCTATCTTCAATCCATCAACTTCCCACTTGCATATATTTCACATTCTTTTACAAAAGACATACCCACAGATATCCACCACTTCGTCCTTGTCTCAGAAAAGGGGAAAAAAAGGTTGAAACCACCTCATCACCCTCTTGCTTCCATTTCATTTATATACCATCATATATATATATATACCATCACTTTCCAAAGTTGAAACGTTTTTGCCTCGCTTAATTAATCCACACACCAAATCAATTGCCATGATCATTAACAGTTTCTGATATTGTGAGCCTTTCATTGACTAATAAAATTGCAACATTTCGCCTCGGACCACTCTTACTGGTCGTTTTGCATATATGTGAGACGAACCTCCCATATCCCAACACAGGATTGAAATGTAACTCATCTATCAATTACAAGTCCGAGGAAACATATTGTGTTGGTCATCGCTAATTCTGGTGTGTGACTGTGTGTGTGTGAATAAATAATAATACTCCTTCCTCCTCATGGTAAGGCAAAGCAAAGAAAAGCATCAATTTGGACAGAAACACACAAGAAAATATCGGTGTATATTATATATATATATAGAGAGAGAGAGAGAGAGAGAAAGTGTTGCAAATATGTAACCCTACCTCTACCTTACGCTTAATCATTTGAAGCTTGAAGCTACCCTAAAAAGGAAATTAAAAATAAAAAAAGATATATGCATATATGAAAAATTTTATCAGTTATTTAGTAGTGATGTGGTGGTACTTTGATTCCCTTGGGGGTTTTCTGCACCTGGAATTAAAGTTATGACGAATCACAAGATCAGAACAGAAAGAAAACCCACACTACACTACAGTACTACAAACAAACAATACAAATAATATGTATGTGTGTATAATAAACCACTGTGGACATTGTGCTTTTTGGGCTTTGCCAGTTTCCTTAACCCTAAATTAGTGACGAAATGAAGATGCAAAGCTTACGTATTAATAAAAATTATATTGCCGAATAATAATGAATCCACCGCGATCCTTTTTTGACTTGGTTTAAAGTTACTGATTAGTCGTCTCTCTCTCTCTCTCTCCCTCTCGCGTACTGATGCATAATGTTTTTTAGGGTTGAGGAGGAGGAGCCCATGTCCGTCCTGGTCACACCCTTTTAGTAGAGAGAGAGAGAGTCTCTAATCTCTATTAGTAATTGGTACAATAAGACAAAGCCCATCCCATGGGCCTCTGCACCTTCCTCGTGCTATCCGACAAACCACGTGACCCCTTCTATGAACACAACATTATTATCATTAGGAACATGACCTTGTTATCACCATCATCATCACCACCTTTCAACATTTTATTTCATTCAAAAATTTTAAATAAAATAAAAGGCTATATAATTATTGCACCTTCACATAAATGTAAAAGATATATATATATCTCACTACTAGCTATAGTGAGTTTCTGGGTGCATATCTTTCTCTGATATACACTCACCAAGAACCCCAAAAAAGGTTAATGAATGGTAGACATCGTGATTAAGCAAAGGCCCAGTTTGACACACATGACAGTGCCACTCCATCTGAAAAATTAACAGAAATATATAATTCTGAATATATGAAATATATCTGGAAGCCCCCCCCCCTTTTGTTACAACGGAAAAAAGAACGCCTTTCAAAGTAAAGCAAGCTGAGGATCCCAACCGGCTGGCTAGGTTTCGAGTCTTTGACATTGTATGTTCCTTCTTCTTCGTTTTAACTCTAAACATATTGATCAGCCGTGTGTCATATATAAGCTAAGCTATGATCAGCTCCTACATATTGGTCGCTTTCCATCATTCATGAGTAGGAACCAAAGCCAACATTCTAATTAATTCCATTAAAACACTAATTAATCGACATGATCACGTTTAACTGTTGGTGATGATGATAATCATCCTCTGATTTGATCCCAGAACTAGAAACATGATCATCTATATATGTCTCTCTCTTTCTATATAGATAGATATCTGCTCACCATTTATTCTAATAATATCTGACATGGGAGGGATCGGGGATCGCTAGCTTTATTCTCTTCTGCTACACTGATGATGTGTTGGACACGTGGCATAGTGGTTCCGAGCCTGACACTAGCAATGATGTGGATCGGGCAAAGTTCCAGAGGTCAATCTCGCTGGCGTAATCGTAATTTGCTCCACCAGTACTGTTTTGGGCTGCTGATGATGATGATATTATTGATGAAAGTGACGATGATCGTAGGGTCGGAAGTTGCAGATCATGCTCGCTCAAGCCATAGCCCAGGGTGGGGTCTCCGGTGGTGTTGTCAAAGCAGGCTGGGCTCCGAGAAGTCTCCGTGTGGCCGCCATTAAGCTGCGAAGCTACCAGCCGATCCAGTGCTGCCCAGCTGGTGATAAGACCGCCATTAACAGATGAACTTGCTGATTCCGTTTGATGATGAACAAAGCTGCTGGCATCGCCGCCGCCATACGCCCCTTCGATAACAGGGTGATACCCGTAATTATTAGATTTTGGGCTTTCTAGGCGAGGAAGCTTCACGAACCTGTCATGGTGGAAGTAACCATTGTTAAGGTGGTGGTGGTGGTGGTTGTTGTTGTTCATGACAGTGTCGTCAACCGGTCGAGTGATTCTTCGGTGGTTGTTGTTGTTGGTGGTGGGATCGTTTTGCTCTTCTTCTTTGCAACAGCTTCTTCCCATTTGCTCAAGAATCTGCTCCAGAGCTCTCTCGTCGTCGTCGTCGTCGTCGAACATGGAGTCTTGTTGGTTGCTTCTGATTGTTTCCTCTGTAATGGATGAATCCAAGGGGCTCTCTAGGGTTTTGAGGTGGTTCTTCTTCTTGAAGATCCTGCACACCACCCACCCTTCTTCCTGTGCTCCATCTCCCATTACATTCGTCACCTGAATCTATATTTCCCAACATATAACAAACAATTTATCAACATCTGTGTTCTGTAGTTAACAATGATAAAAGAAGCTAAAGAACACCATATAAACCTATGATGATTTAGACACTTTTCAAAAGTCAAAGAAAGTATAGGTTCGTTGTTGAACCCAAGAAAAAGAAAGTAATTGCTGATTTGAGCGAGCACTATACTCACAATGCTCGTCTCGGTGTTGGTGCTGTTATCCTCAAGCCTATACTCATGCATGATCCAATCAGACTTTTGGCCATGAGGGGCACGTCCTTTGTAGAAAACCAACGTCTTCCTCATCCCAATCCTCTTCCCGTTGCCGTATATCACCTTGTCCCGCCCCGTCGCCTTCCAGAAACCAGCGGCCGTGGCCCGGTTAGTCCGAGTTCCAGTCGGATACTTCTTGTCTTTATGGCTGAAGAAGTACCAATCGTTCTGTGGAGTGGTTCCTATCTTGCATTTCTCTGAAACCCAAAAGCATCATCGTTCCGATAATCAACGTTATAAGGATGAAAGATATCGGAAGAACATCGAGGAAGGGATGGAAATAAACCAAAAACAAAGTCAGCTCATATGTATGTATACGATTGGTTATGATGGATTTACCTTGGATATCCCAAGGCTCGAGCTTGTTGAGATCGACATCGCGAATAACGTCGAGGTCGATCTTCTCGTAGCAGACCTTCTTCCTGAGGTAGTACTGCAAAAGCTCTTCTTCGGTTGGATGGAAGCGAAAACCAGGAGGCACCTGAGACTGTCCATTCACTGAGATGCTCATGTTCTCCTGCATTCAGATAGCCAATCAATTAAGGAGACAAGATATAGTATCTTCAGTGTTCCTAGCTTCTGCCTGTGGTACCAATTTCAGGTGTTTGGTTTTTCTCTTTCTGGGTGACCTAACCCCGGGGGGGGATAGAGAGAACGGTTTGAGGAATGAACAAGAGAGATAATGGAGAGATGGAGTACTGGAATGAGTATGTAAAGAATGAATATATATATCTGATGCGTGGGCCTGTAACAAGCGAAATATATATACACCTAAGAAATTCTAAGGGCTTGTTTGGAAGCGCAGTTTGGAAACCTAGGTTTCAAAACCTAGGTTTTCTCTTTCATACTCTCTTTTTACTACTTTTTTTCTCTTTTCTGTTTCTTACTTTTTCTCTTTTTCTCTTTCTTACTTTCCTCTTTCCTACCCACTCTTTCTTACTTTTTTGCCTCGGAATCCGTAAAAGTTATAACTTCCCAAATATAAATCACTTTTCAAAACCTAGGTTTTACATCGGAATTTGTGAAACTTAAGTTTTAAATCTGGTTTTTAAACAAACCCTAAATATACTTGTGTGATTTGATTTTATAAATAACATAACAGACTGAATAGTATGGGATGAGAGTGAAGGAAATGAATTTTGGAGAGGAGAAAGAGAAGTGGGAGTGTGTATGGGGGAATTTTCTAGTTGATGTATTGAACGTGTGGAGGGAGGCACACCTACCAAGTGGGGGTGGGGCCCAGGTGTATGAGGGCATCACACGGAGGGCCCACGGGGAATTTTGGACACAGTGAGGGGAGGAGAGTAAGGACACACGCCCACATCCACAACTACGACCCCTGACCTTAAAAATCTCCATGGAAAACCACCCCTTAAACTACCATCTGGACCATCTCTCCCAATTCCACTTTATTACAACTGAGCCCAGGGAGAATTGGGACCAAGTAAATTACTTGTAGTATGACCTTCTTTGTTACGAAATAAACTTCCAACTGAACTTTCACATTATGTACAACTGAATTTTCATAAAAATGTAATGGTATGTCTCATTTTTTAATTAATTTCTGAATGAGGGAGTTATACCCAATTCTTCCCTTACTTATTTACTCATTTATTTCCATTTAATTTGTTAGTCCCCCTCAACACAAACACAATATACATAATTCATATTGCTCATTAACCATAAATGATATTGGCTTCGTTTGAAAATCCGTTGGAAAAACGGACACAGATTTCGAGGTACTTTATGTGAGAGGAATTTTGTCTCGGCTTGCGTGAGAATGGATTTTGGGAGCCAAAACGGCATTCCCAACGGAAAACCAAACGCAGCCATTATCTCTTATCCTTAGTACTAAGCTTCAGTTCACTTTTTTTTTAAGAGATTAACTAAGCTAACCAAATTACTTTATATTATATATTTTTTAAAATAATTATATATTAAGTAAATTAGTTTAAAAATTATAAATAGATCAGTTTATATAGCTTTCTTGATTTCCTCTCCTTTTTTTTTTTTTGTTTTCTTCAAGCCCTCAATTCTTGGTTGTGGAATTCGTTATACCTTTTCTTGGGTCTTCCGTTGGAGATATTATTTATTGGTGCTTTCAGTTTGTAATTTCATTTTTTTGTATTTCCATTTAATTGTATCTTTCACATGCTTCTTCCTTCCCGTTTCTTTCCTTTTTCTTTTTTAAAAAATCTTCACCTTCTCATTTTACTGGATTTTGCATCATTTGGTCTCAATTTTAGGGTAAAGAGTAAACTCTTCCTAACTACCACTGTGATACCTATTATAAGTCACTGAGGGGGGAATTTTTTATTCTAAATCTAAGTCACTTATAAGGTATTTAATGATCTTTTTCAATTTTACCCTTATTTATTTCTCATTTGAAAAATGAGAAAGAGGATAGAGATGTGAGAAAGATTTGTGGACGTATAGAGAATAAATTTTAATAAAGATAAATTGAGAAAATATTATTAATTTAATGCATTCCTTGACACGTGGGAATAAGTTACAAGTTACTAATAATAAAGACCAGTGTGATATATCTATTCTGATTTAATTTAAGGTAGAAAATGATGATGATTTAATTTAAATACAACTATAAATGGGATTACTTGAGCTGCTTAATTAAAGAAATTCACCCTGCTGGTTAACCCAGATTAAAAAAACGAATCAGCTTGATTCTTTCAAATACGATTTAGCATCCAAACAAAGCAACAGAAAAGCAATCAAAACTAGCTAATTCTTTCCTTTCTAATGCAAACATTAAATCATAATTAGGATGTGACAATGCATGAAAAAATTAAAAGAATAGATTCATATATAGAAGCTAAAATATATATTCTTTGATAATAAGTATAATGCTCTGCGTGGCATGTAATTAATATAATGTTAATGTTGTGTTTACCAAAAATTGATCAATATGATCATGATGATTAAAATTATCGTATGCATTTAGCATCACTATCGGTCACACTGTTGTACCAAAAATTCATAATGCTATCAATGACCAAAAATGTCACCCATATATGCAACCACCCATTCTTACTGTCTTCCTCCACCAATCAATTAATATTACCCACCCAGTCCCCCTTATTTTTTCATTTCTAACATATTTTTTCCTATTATTGTTTCTGTTATCAAAATTTTAAACTAAATAAAACGTGTAAGAAATTTAAAGAATAATTAATATGATTTATTGTAGCTTTAAGCGGCCCAATTCACAAGGTTCTCATTAAGTGGAGTCTGGAGAGATAGATGAGAACTAAGCCACAATAATTAAAAATAAATAATACTTTAATTATATTTAACAAATGAGTAACATTTAGAAAAAAAATAATGCCTAACACAAAACTTGGTCCTTTTTATCACAATTCTATTACAGAGTGAAACAACTTAATTAATATTTTAGTTAATTTTAAAAAGGTCACTACTAATTAATTACTGGTCCATCTTTGCTAATTACCTTAAAGATTACTTCTCTGACACATGGTAAGATCTTGAACCTCTTGATCTGTGTGCCCACGCGTACATTGTCATTCTGTATCTTCCTCGACAAATTTATATAACACACTTGAATATTAGATAAAAATGTTTTCTAACGCTTCAATAAATTAAATTAATATCACCGACATAATTTAAATCAGTGTGTAAATTAGTGAAAGAAAAACACAATGCTTACAAAGGGGTTATATAAATATAAAACTTCCAGCCAATGAGCCAAATACAAAAAAACATATAGTTAGATATATTTATACAACGAAGATAGTTTTCTCTTCAATATTAACACATATAATTAGTATTTACCAGCTTTTAGGAAAGTATCATCATTACATATATATATATATATATATATATATCTTGTTTTAATTAAATCTTGAGATTGGAAAATTCTTTATTCTGCGATCATTAATTAAGAATATATGTTTCATTACATATATATATGATCAGGTGGTCACATGTACAATAACAAATTGATCAAGCTAAGCAAAATTATTTATTCTGTGTCGTTAATTAAGAATAGACCCAAACTCTTTCATTCAATTTTTCCCTTTTATTATATTGAATCTGTTTTATGTTTATTTGACTAATTAAAAGCGTGAGTGAACTATAAAACATTGATAGCTATTGACATAACGAGACCACGCACATTGAACTTCCATTCAATCTCTTTCTTTTAGTTTGTGTTTCCTTTTTCCCTGTTTAGATAAAAATCCACATAAATTTAAATATGAATCACCACAAATTACAAAAATTTTCTTATAAAAACGAAACTAATTGTTAATAAGGCCAAACCAAATAAGCCCGTAATCTTCATATCTCTGATTTTAGTACATAGTCGTGTAACACAAGAAGTTAAGGAGAGTGCTAGAACATCAATGTATTAATTATAATTATAATTTAATTAGGTATAGATAATTACTTGTAGTTCATCACTTTCAATTTTAATGGACAACATCAAGCATATATCGATCGTTATATAGTGAAAGAAAGTGTATTTAGTTAAGAAACGTCAGAAGAGTCACAGCATATAATCATTCCCTTCTCCCTCTAAATTCCATGCCTCTAATAATTGGTTCTCGCTGGAAGACGATTGAGCAACCACTTTTAGTTACTAACCAGACTACTCATGGTCTTTCCATATTTTCTTTTTTTTTTTTTAAGTTCCTTCATTAACATATCACTTAATTATTCGTTCTATATATATGAAAGAGCAATAATTTATATTTGATAGTTTTAAATTATTTCCTTCTTCCAAGTGCTGACTCCTAAATGGTTTCTAATTAAGCGTGTACTGTTATTTTCTATCAAATTACAGTAAACGGACATGATTAATCCAACTTAGTGTATGTATATATTTAGGTTTAAACTTGTGCGTAACCATTCATCATTAACCATGATTACATGTCAAAATTATCTTAATTAAACACTATGGTTAGTTGCCCAACAACAGTATATATATGACAGATCACGAATCCACAAAGCCATACATTATTATTTCTATTTTTTAAAATGCCAATGGCCCTTTTTGGATTGACATCTTCCAATATTATTATTATTATTTGCTTTTTACTTGAATGTGTATCATTTTGAACCTTAGAAAAAGTTATTTTGGAAAGTTAAAATCCAGGTGTTGTTAAAACGATATGTAATCTTCTTCCTCCCTTCTCGTGTTTACACTGGACGAGATTGAAACCAATTAACGAGACAAGCTGTCAAAACCATAATGTTGATCGAAAGGGAAAAAAATTAAAAAAAAAAGAGAGAGGGTGAAAATGAAATCATTATTATTATTTTTTTGCTCCGACAACCTAGAAGACCAAACTAGAAGACAAGAACAGTGGTAACATTTTAATTTGTTAAAACATAGATATCATTACTATATCTGCTTCTAATTTGTTTGGGTTTAGATATTATCTTCTTCCAATCCAACGTGCCTCTCTCTAATTTGATTCCTAAGAAGATCTGCCGGCACCACTATCATCTTTCGACTCGGAAAAATTATTACATGACTTGACAATATCAAAAATTGTCTCTTGTTAAAGTTGTTAGTAATGTGACACTGTGCCTAATGTATATATGAATACAACTATTGTACATAAATTTGCCACTAAAAGCGTATTGCAATGATTTTGCTGTACACTTAATACATGAAAGTGATTCCATCACAATAACGCACTTTAATTTATAGATCTCATCTCTTCAAACAAAATGCTTTTTCTATGATACGTTTTGTCAACTTCACTATCTTTGATCATGACACTTGGATTTATGATGGAGTAGTTTTTGGGGCAATTTTAATAAGGAAAATTTAGTCTGAGATTCCAAATAAACAACTTATTTACGAAAAGGTCCCATGAATGAAAATATTTATTCTGAAGTCTCAAGGTAGGACCTCATGTTATCAACATCAACGCATGGTGTTGTCATTATCATCGCGCATGGTGTTGTCAACACCAGTGCATACTGTTATTAATATAAGGACCTCATGTTGTCAACACCCATGCTTGGGACCTTAGAATAAATATTTTTATCCATGGGACCTTTTTGTAAATAAGTTGCTTATTTGGGATCTCAGAATAAATTTTCCTTTTAACAAGGTATGCGGTTATGTATGTGGAAGTGACTCTTTAGATAACAGGGTTTTATTGTCCCATGTAAGCTTACAATACGCGTTTTTCTATATATTTTATGTTTATGATTAGAATTAATCAAAGACAATATATACATAAATAAATAATTTCTAAGAACCGCATAAAAATTATATGTGAATCATAATTTCTAAGATATTGGTGTATCGGTTCATTCTATGATATATGGATAAACTTACTTAAAAGAAATTAAAATAATGTATATTATGATCTTCGAACAAGTGTAAACAACTATTTGGTAGTTTAAATGCACATTCCTAGCCATTTTTCAAAGGTTGACTATTCATTTTGGATGGGCAATAGGTCATAGGTTCGTTATTTCATTTAAAAAAAACAAGCTATCCTCAAAAGAGTGCATTACTTAATTGGAATCCATTTGATGCAAAGTCAATATAATTTAAAAATAATTAATACAAGTCAACATAACCTTCTAATTACGCAAGTGGTAGAAATTCAAATATTAACTTTTGAGAGATATCATGTTGGGATAAACCCTAATTAACATTTTTCGAATGTTCTCCAGCAGTCTGGCTCACCCAGGGAAAAAGCAGAGAAAGAGGAAAAAAATTCAAAATAATTCCATCATGCCTTCACTCTTTAATTTAGACCAGTCTTTTTCCAAGGGATCCAAATTAGCTAGTGTGCACACACACAGTATGTGGTTATTTCTTTTAGGAAAGCGATCATTTAAATCCAATATTTGTATTAACATTGATGCCAAAAAAATAACAATGTGATTTATATAACTGAAGTCTGAAGCTATTATGTTGAAAAAACCATTCATTTAATTTATGTGGCTTAGCTACATATGTGACTAGTTGTTTCCATATGGGGAAGCAAAGTGATTATTCTTGCTACAATATTAATCTTAAAAACAAGCTATCTTCAAAAGTTATGAAAAATGCAGGGGTATATCGATTATTAGATGATTAGGTGATCAGCTCCAAACGGTTTGAAACCTACATATATTAAAAAAGTTATGAAAAATGAAATTCCTTAAAAACATACTAAAACACTCTACTAAGAAAATGTATCCAAACATTCCTTAAAGGATTTTTAGTTTTTCAAATATTTTATTACTTTTATAAATTTATGTATCAATTTTATAGTTAAGCTCTGTGGATCAAAAATGTAATTGTTCCAGAGTTGTATTCACTTTTCTTTATGCATCGATATTTTGAATGCCCGTATACATATATTTATATTGACATCAATTTATTACTTTTATTACTGGATTTTTAGTTTTTCAAATATTTTTTACTTTTATAAATTTTTAGTTTATGCATTATTACATATATTTCATTATTTATGCATGGATTTTTAGTTTTTCAAATATTTTATTACTTTTATAAATTTATGTATCACTTTTCTTTATGCATGGATATTTTGAATGCCCGTATTCAAATGTAAGGCAGGAATAATGTTCATACGAGTCTAATAATGAAATCATTATCCTCCAATTATTCATTGAATTAGTTCAATCAATAAGGGAAGAACCAGAACTTAATTTATTTCAAACAATTAATTTTGCATGCATGGAATGCAGACAGAGAGAATCAATCTTTGCTCAAAAGAGCCTTTTTATTTATACAACTTTTGTTAAGAGTAAGATAAGATGGTTTTGACACAAATTAATTAAATTAGTGATTTAGAACAACAAATCAACTGGTCAACATCAGTGAGGTTAAAAAGACAACCACATCTTCATTTTTTTAAAAAAAAATCTAATTGTAAATTTAAGATTCTTGTACTTTAGTAAACATCTATAGGGGGCCGAAAGAGCAAAAAAGAAAAAGGAGGCGGCTTTAAAGCTTGGGAATTGATCAAATTTGTTTTGCTTCACTTTAATTGTACACCGATCTCTTTATAAATTAAAAGAGCCAAATGATATGGAACCAATTAAGATAAACGGAATCCCCTTGATCTCCGTAATTATGGAATTTCTTTAATGAACCATGCATGACTCATGTGAAATAGGGCAGTATAAAACGGTATTAATTATTTCTTTAATCCTATTTATAATTTACTTTCGACATATTTAATTAAACTGAAACTAAGAAAATCTTAAATCCCATGAACTCCCTCTATCCAACTTCACATAATAATAAATGGATGATAAAATTATCCATTCATATAAAATTTTTTAATGATATAACCTATGAATAAGATAAAAAATTCTCCCTCTAGCAATATATTACATATATGTGTGTGAATGGGGGCTGATGGTGTCTTTATATTTATACAAATCGTAGTCCTTGATTACTAGTTAGCATCTTTAATCAAATCTCATTCATGAGATTAATGCACTTGAATGAGTAGAATTCGGAAGCAAGGTACGTATCACAGGGCAGTTCACACCATAAATACATGCATGCATGCATACAAGAACTGTGTTAATACTGAAGAGAGACTCGACGGTCGATCTAAAGAAGAGTTTCTTCAAGTTTTTTTGTTGGTGCTATTATTTGTGAAGTGTTGATCAGAGATCGTTTGGACTTTGTTAAACACTTTGAAGGGACAGGGAAGGAAAGGAAAGGTGAAGCATACTTAATTTAAAGCTTTGTTTATTTTCTAATAATGTTTTCATTTGCTTCATTTAGTTCTGATGGTTCTATTTACAGAAAGATCTGCCTTTTCTTCTCTTTAAGATGGCAATATCTAATTAATTATATGTATAAATTATTTTATGTCATTTTCTGGGGAAGACAAGAGCTCATCGCCTTGCCTCTTTTTCAGAGTTTAATTTTGACCCACATGACTTGTATATTTGAATTATGGATGCAGCTTGATTCCTCCAATTTCAAGCTAAAACAGCCTGCTGTCTGAAATTATTTTCTTTTTAAAAGATGCAATTAATTAGAGGTTGAGGTCCCCATTTGTCGAAAGAAACAACAAATTAAAATGGAATCATTTCTTTTTGCAGTTTACTCTCCATGTGGGTATTCATTTAGAAGATTACTATCAGTTATGCACCAAATTATTAAGACATTTCTTCTTCCCATTACTATAAATTATCCGCTTAAATAAACTATAGATATGATATTAACTAAAAGTCATGAATAGAGTACTGTGTGTGCATTTTTTTAATTACAAGTAGAAGCCTGAACTAAACCAACCCAAGTGTGTATTTTAGTTGGGCTCTAAAGGTGATTTTTCCGTTAATATAAAATAAATTGTCTCAGACCATTTTTATTTCAAATCTTCACCATATACAAAAATTTCGTACTACTTCATTTAGTAAAGTTCTAGCTAGATTGGTTTTTATTGAAATCCCATTTCAGTATAATGATTGAACTCTATCGAAAAGGCAGATCAAAGCTCGGAGAGGAGGCACCTTTTTCTTGTACATACATATCAATGATGAACTTGTTACCTATCCACTCGTCAAGAATCTTAATTTCAGGCTTTATATAATACCCATATCACTCATTTTCATCGAGACAGGTCTGTATAGTTATACTAATAACCAAATCACTTAATTACTTATTATTACCAATTAAATGTTCCAAAAAAAATGACTAAGCCGATAAGTGTGTTGTGTCTAGAACCCTTAATAAAAGCAGTGGTAGAACCAGGATCTTAGAGCAGTAGAGGCAATTTTTTTTATTTTCAAGCAAATGATAACGAGCTTGTTAGTATATATAATTTGAGTGGGTTCAAATCTTAAAAATCAGTGGGTGCATAATAAAAATCTAATAGTTATTTACATATAAACTAAAAAATTTAGTGGGGGCATTTGCCCATCATGAGAATAAGATGGCTCCACCACCACTGCTTAAAAGTTATAGGTTTTTCAACACTTTTCATAAACAAACTTACCCATGAAATTTGCCGATATTCTTTATATACTAATTTAGATATTTATTCCACATACAAATTCAAAACACTATCTAGTAGAATGATCTTCAAAATCCCACTCCTTTTTATATGATTTACAAAATGTTTTTCATTTTGAAAGTGCTATATTTGAATCAATAAAATCATTAAAATGATTCAAAAACACTGCTGATAATGTTCCAAGCCATTTTTCATAAATTTGTAGAGATTATATATATATAGTAATACATCCGTCACGATCAATAAATGTATTGTGGGAAAATGATTATGGTAATACATGCTTATTGAGGTTTCTCACTTACTTACTTGGCTCCATATAATCTTCTCTTTGCTTTTCACAATAATCATAAGTACATTAATTGAGCCAAGATATCTATTGTTCGAGAGAGAGAGAGAGAGAGAGAGAGAGAGTACTCATAGAATGCTTAACTAGATTAATTAGACCGAGCATTAATTTATAAAGCATCAAATTTCCTCACCTTTTAGTGACACTTTCTAGTTAAATCACAACCATATATATGGATCGAAGTGTACAAAAAGTAAACTTAAAGAAAGGTTTCCTGTTTTAAATTTTTCTCTGAACAATCAACACTGACACACAGCATCAACATTCTCATCCATGTTTATATCACCACAAAGGACAAAAACTTGGATGAAAAAAATGTTCCCAGACCCCAAGATGATATACACCATCCACCAATAAATTAGACTCCAAAGATCGTTAAAACCCACCTCTCTTTTCCCTCTCAAGCTTATAGATATTCCGGATCGCCTTTTCAATAATCTTTAAAAATAATTAAAAAGGTATCAAGTTCTGGCATATTCAAAACATATTGTGTGGAGTCCAGGGGCAAAAATCATCAATAAATTAAAGACTTTCTGTTGTTTACTCAATCAAAATTTTGGATAAAAATATTTTATTACAATGCAACTTGAATTTGATCGATCATTGCATAAAAATCATTCATAGCTTTTGTTCAAGTTTTTGTGGGTCCTATATATTATTAAGATTTGTATGAGATTATGCTTGGACTTTATTCATTTCACAAAATTAACTTAAGATCCTTAGTTAATTAGGATATTAATTACCATCGTTTAATTTGTCTACCCTTTATTTTCTTATTATTATTGTTAGATATACGAGTCTTTTTTTAATCTTTTGTTATAACCTTTTGAATATATCAAATCACAACCTTCATTTTTTTTTGCCGGTGTTTGTCTATTTTTGAAGTTCAAAGGTCTCACGTCAAATAACTTTTTTTATGGGGCCAACTGTTAGTTCAGCCTTTTCTTTTTCTTGTTAAACCTTTTGACTCTCATTACACCTTAAGTCCTCATTTTGTTATAGGCTTAACTTATACTTGAAGTACTATTTCACCAATATAACTTAGACTGCTTGCTTGGGATATTGCCACATTTCTAACATGCTCTTTATTTTTCTTAGGAAAAATTAGTCAACCAATCCATATGTTTTATATATACTTAGGTGAAAAAGCTCCCTATAAATTTTGCCCTTTGCAGAGTTCATCCTCAAAGTTAAATTCATTTTACAAAATCATCTCTTTGCACCAGTGGCATCAAAACCAATAAGTCAGATCATGTGCGGCAAACGATTACATGCGTATGAAACAAAAAATCTAACAATATTCTTTTAAAAAAATTAGGATGCCCCCTTCAATTAAAAGGGTTAAAAGACAAATTTGCCTTTGGCCAACATTAACCTTCAATTGAACAATTTGAGTTATTAGGGCAATTTTACCTTAAAAGTTTGTTATCAACATTCTAAGCTTCATATTGACACAATGTTTTTAGTATCTACATCCAAATCAGAAGAATGATCCAACAATCCATTAGTGATTTAACTTTTCTAAGTCAAAATTCAGGCTAAAAGTGACCCGTGCACCTGCCATCCGTTTGCCGATTAACAGTGGGGTAGAATCCTTTGTATACTGGTGATATATGAGGAAATAAACCAATCTAGTTGCTTTTTTTTTTTTGTATTAATAAGTACATACAGAACAAAAAGAAGGTTTGTTTGGAATATTTCTAAAAGCTAAACACACATTCAACAGTATTTTTCTGCAAAACGAGATAATCTCCTACATATATTTACCTTGGCTTGCGTAAAAGTACTTCTTTACCGTGTTCTCAAATGGGTCCAGAAATATGTTGACAATACAAATGTGAAAAAAAAATGTAGACCCTTTGAGTGCACACAAATTAACATGATAGGATTTGACACCCGGCTCGCAAAACAGATCAAAGGGCGTTTATTAATTAATTTTGTTCTTAGAGAGATTGTTACACAGTCATCTTTCCCGGCCGACTAATAGCTGCAATATTATTCATTTCACCAGCTTTTGCTTTATTTGGAGCGTTAGGTCTGTGTTGGTCACTTTTGTTTAGAGCTTTCAAGATTATCATGTCGTTGACAAAAAAAGAAGCAGCAACCCCTTTCACGAACAATTCACATATTGCAGAGAGAGCCATTCATTCAAAAGGAATATATACTTCTGATGATGCATCGTTCCCTCAGTTCTCTTCTTTTCCATTTTTGCAGGCTTTTCAATCATTTCTGGGCTCTACATTTCACTTTCCGGCCGCCTGCCCCACCATATTTCATTCGAATGTGATATATTCCAATAACAATTATGACTGCTTACTGTGAGGATGTACGCAGACAGCTATTTATTTATTTAGCAGAGAGCCGTTGAATTTAGAGGTGAAGAGTAAACAACCAACAATTAGTTATTCAAATTCATATTATGAATTTATGTTGGGTTAAAGTGCACATTTATTTTGAAAGCTTTCATTTAAGAGTAATATTGTCATCCCAAAGTTTCAACATGTAGCAATTTACCCTACCTAGTTAAAAAGCTAAGGTTCACTGTTAATATTTTTAACGATAAAGACAATATTTATTTTTTTTAACACTTCTAGGTAATTATGAACTTAAGAAACTTTTGGGTCAACCGTACGAGGAAGAACTCTTGAGATAAATTCCTAAGTTATTTTTTTTTGGTGAATAGATTAATTTTCAAGTTAACCAAGCAGGAGGAGGACCTGAAGATAAGTACCGACATGGGCCTTCTGAACCCTAAATAAGTTACAGACATGGGCCAGAAAGATTTAAATTGGGCTCAAGCCGAAGAATCAAATAAACCCATCATCGGAACGTGATGTTCCTCGTAACAGATAGTTTTGTTGACTTGGGCTCATGGGCCCGATCAAGCCCACAAAGTCCCTTCTCGGCTTAAATAAGAGAGAAAAGCGGGCCCACGGTTTTCTTTTTGATGAATAAACAAATAACGTCGTCTACGGGGGGGATCATTTGATAATTCACAAGAGTGTGGTTTAAAAAAATTCAGATGCCTTAGTCAAGGGAAGAAAATTGACCCATTTGAAAATGCGGTGGAGAAGTGATTTTACCATGTACAAGATAAATTTATGAAGGATGTTATCTCGTTTTATGAAAAAACACTGTTAAACGCACGTTTGACTTTTTCAAACGTGATTCCAAACATGGCCAATGTGCACATCAGCAAATTTCTATTGAAGTCCATCATATCGCATTGATTTTGAGTTGGCTAGTAGTAAATTGAAAAGATTAGAAATCAGATAAAGGTTTCTAAGATGGTACAACAAATTAAGCTAACGAGTATGCCAATGCGATTGTTTGGATTAGCGTTTACGCAGCGGTTGGAGCCCAAAAGTACGGTGAGCGCACACTGCATTGTTTGGATCAGCGTCTGGCCAGAATGCCTTCTACCAGAGAAGGAGCTTCTAGCCAGAAGGGGGAAAGGGTTACGGTGGGACAAGCGGCTGCGCGAAGTCGCCTTCAGCTGGAGCATGCAGTTATCATATATTCCCACCATAGCAGATGATGCCTATTTTGTTTCATCCTCCGACAAAACAC
>JANTPZ010002206.1:0-20240 GCA_025593235.1 Vachellia pachyceras
CGTCGTTGAGGCTACGCTTCTCCTCCGGCAACTGTAAATCCAACAGAGTATCCACATATGACATTATAACTTCGCCTTGATTCTTGTCCTGTTTGGCTTTGTTCAGCCTCTCTTCTTTGGCTTTCTTCCTTGATCTAATTAGTGGAAGCAACACGTCTTCCTCGTCCGTCTTCCCAAGTCTCAGCAACGGCAAGGCAAGTTCTAGGCTCTAAGCTCTTTCTCAACTCTCATTCTCATATCTAAAGTCCTTTTTCCTCAGCAAATTGATGGAGTGATGGACTAAGGAAGATATGGGAGAAGGGAGCGCCATGAATGTGGAGAAGAGAATGAGATAACCGAAAGAGAGAAGGACAAATTAGGCAATGAAATTTTAATTAATGCCTGACAATAAACATCGTGCTCATGACGCACCCAAAAGCTCCCCAAATTAGCTTCTCACCAAAAGGAGCTTTTTGAGCTGAAGTCATTTTGCCAAATCGTTGTGCCAAACACACAGTTTATCTTTACCGTGATTTTTTTTGTCTCAAAAGCTACTTTTACTTCCCATACTGCTCAACCAAACATGCACTTTAAAAACTTAAATCCTACGGTAGCGTTAAGCATGTGATTTAACATTTTATTTACCCATATCAACATTGGTGTATCATTACTTTTAAATGTAAAAATTTAACAATTTTATGTTAGATTGTAACTCCATATATATATATACACACACGGATATATTTAAATTTAAATTCATATTATATGTAAATCCTTGACAAGGTTAGGGAGGCCACAGTTGATAATCACTTCGCGCTAATTTTTCTGAGGGGTTTAATTACTTACTTTCTTTCTTTCTTTTTTTTTAATTTTTTTGTATTATTTTTTTCCCTTGAAAATTCGGATTCGTATTTCCTCCTTGAAGGGTTTCCGTTTCCTTTCACTCTCGCCTCACCGGCCTCGCGCTGTTCTCTTCTCTGCGCCTTCTCGCAGAAGAGAGAGGAACATAGAACCCTATCTCTCTTTTTCTCTATCTCTATATCTATCTCTGTTTCTTTGTATCTTCTTATAGTTTTATCCTTTTTTTTTTTTCCATCTCTCTATAACCTAAAAAACCCAAATCCATTCTGGTTCGGCTTTTGGCGCCGCTGAATCTTATATTTCCCTTTCACTTTTTGTGTCTTATCTGAGACGGCGTATATTCTACTTTGAAGTGAAAGATCCTGAGTTATGCAGCAAGGTGATCAGACGGTGATTAGCTTGAGACCTGGTGGTGGTCGTCCCGGCGGCGGTAGCAGGTTCCTTGCTCCTCGATTCGACTCATCCTCATCGGCCTCCTCTGCTTCTCCTGCTTTTGGTTCCTTTGCCTCTGATCCTTCTCTCCTGCGTCCCCATGTTGGTGCTCCCTCTTCTTTTTCCATAAAGGTATATAATGAATCTCGCTCCTTTGCCTGGATCTGGATTTTCATTTTTTGCTGGTCCTGTAATTCTGCGCTTATGATTATACCTCCAAATTTTTTATTGCTTGCCCGCTTTTTAGTTGCTAGAATTATCATTGAAAGATTCAAGAGTGTTATTATATGCGTTGCCGTGGGCGTGGAACGATTTTCTATAGTATTGCTAGGATCCTTGATTGTCGTATCATAGGTGGTGTGAATAATTGAGTATGTTTGATTTGGATCTCCTAGCCGTCGAATTAATATCAAAAGCTCAAGGTGGTATTTTCTGGTTCGCAGGTGATTTTTGATAAATTATAATTTTTTGGATGGCGAGGTCTTATGTTAAAGTTTGAACTCCACGAACAATCTGTTTGCAGTAGAAGAATGTGACTGGTTTCATGGTGTTCTGTTATGAAATTTGACACGATAGTTTGGGGGACATTCCAGTGCACAGAAGTTCACAGATATTCATATCCTCCCCTGATACTGCATGTTCATCATCTAATTTATAGTCTCAGGAGTAGAATTTTCTGTTCAAAATCGGTAAAATAATGGTTAAAGAAAACTCAAGCTGGATTATGCATGTCCTAATTCTTGGTGGGGCACTCAGTGTGTGTACCTGCTGTAAATATGGACAAAAAGCAACATCGTGGGCTTTAGGTGGGCTTGATTAAGTTTCAGATTGCCCATAAAGGTCTCACATACATTGGAGTATATTTTGAAATTTTGATGGAGGCAACAACCTCCTACCGTAGATTTGATAAATTGGCGGTCTTCTCACTGTGGCAGCATGCTTCATGAATTGATTATTCACGTTTCACAGTCTTGAATTGTTGTTGCCAATACGTTGCCTGTGGAGTCATAGTCTGAGGGGTTACTGATAAATCTTCTACTTCGTTGTTGTGAAGGCAATGCTTACAAAAACAGCGAACTTGAAAAGTTGTCTTCAGCACCCTGACATACTAAATAATTCTATCGGCATCAACAATGCATCTATTGCAGATGAAATGTAATGCATTGGTTTAGTGGTAAAAGGTTTATCCATACCTAGAATGCCAATTTTAGCTTGTACTTCAGCTACTATCCAATAATTTTGTGCCTCTGAAGGACTTGGCTGAAAAATAGAAGAAGGTTCTTTTAGCCGTGATAAAACATATAACTAAGTAGTGTTGGAGTTGACTTCTTTTATAGAATTGCAATTCATTCGATCCCATTGACTACTGTGAATAATTGTGCTTTTCTTGTATGTGGTTATATAGTGACTGATTAACCTTGTATTATCTTAATAGATTCTTATTCTTATTCTACTCAATTTTGTAGGCTGGAGATTCACGGTTTGAGGGTCGTGAGCGTGTGAGATATACTAGGGATCAGCTTTTACAACTGAGGGAGGTAATTCTTACATGTTTTTCTAGGTTAAGTGTTGTTATGCAAGTTATTACCTCTTGATGTTGGAGAGAGTGTTTATTATTTTCCATTTATCTGCTGCATTTTTGCTTTTGACATGTACGCATCTATGGGTCTGGGTTTGGCTGTCATTTTCCTATTCATCCACGAATTACATCTGACCAACATTATCTGATCAATGCTCTGTGTGTGTGTGTGTGTGTGTGTGTGTGTGTGTAGTTTAACCTTTGTCTCAGAGTTATATGGAGATCATCAAAAGCTTCTCTTAGGAAATGTATTTTACTAGAAGGCCCCTGGCCTACTACATTCCTCTCTAAGCCTCTGAATAGACATTCTGGATTTTTTGTTGCTTCATTTTCTCCCTCTTCTATTCCTCTTTCTGGCATATTACTTTTGAAGTGACAAATATCAGCATGCTTATGTGCTGTGTGGCCAAGTCTTGACATCAAAACCGATATTTACATTGCTGGCTGTCTGATGTTTGAAAATTTATTTATAGGTTGTCGAGATCCCTGAAGATATTTTAAAAATTAAACGAGATATAGAAAATGAACTTTTTGGCGAAGATCAAAGCTGGGGCCGTGCAGAGAATGTGAGTTTCTTTTCCTTTTTGGCTTCTGTTTGTTATTGTTAACTTTTTAAGTACCCCAGGCCTTCATCCTGTTTGGTAAGTTGATTGTTTTGGCCGTCCTCTTATATTTATATTAGATTTGAACTGGTACAGTATAGTCTTGTCAGTTTTGTGACATCATGTAACATTAACTTCATATTCATAAGCACTAGTTTTGTTAAGTTATGCTTATGCATGTATCATCATCTTATGCAGTCTGCACAGCAATTTCAAAATCGATACACTGAGCCAGACAACCGTGATTGGCGTGGCCGGTCTGGGCAACTTCCTGCTTCTGCAGAAGAGAAGTCATGGGAAAATCTGAGAGAAAATAGAGAGTTTGGAAATCGGTTCGACTCAAGGCTCCAGGATTCTAGTCAGTTTAATCGGCAGGATCAACTGAATTCCCAGCTTGTAAGGGCACAGATTTCTTCTAATCAAGAAATAATAAGCTTTGGCATTTTATGTTGTCTTCTAGGTTCTTAACTTACTTTTGCGTCTGTTGGAAAAATGTTTATGTAGTTTGAGGAATTGTTTTGGTAGAATTTCTATCTGATTCAATTCGGGGATGACAAAGTTTTTGTTGTGATCATCTATTGGTATTGTTCTGGGGAAGGAGTGGGGAATATTATGTGTATTCATTTGCCACATCAGTATCATTTTCGATTGTCAGGTTTTTAACTGATCATGGTCAGTGTTTGGTTTAAATTACTCGATGTCTTGTTTTAAAGTACATCAGTTATATTGATATGGAAATTTATCAGATTGCATTGCATGTTGTTATGGATATCGTTCCTTTGTTGCCTACCTACTAAAAGCTAGCACAATGAGTTATTTGCTGTCTTCTTTTCTTATTTAGGGAGGACCTGCTCCAACATTAGTCAAGGCTGAGGTTCCATGGTCAGCTAGAAGAGGAAACGTATCTGAAAATGATCGTGTCTTGAAAACTGTTAAAGGGTAATTTGTTATATGTGTGTATAATTGTTCAATGTGGCTGTCCTTTTGGACTGATCGTGTCTTGAAAAATTTGGAATGCTTTTCTATAGTTCAATGTGTGACTCGTTTGTAAATCATTAAATAGGCTATAAATGAATAACATTGGAAAATAATGTCTACAAGTAGGTTTGATAGCTTCAAGTTGTGGGATCATATAGAACAACAGTTACTTGCTGCTGCATTTGTCTTAACCCTGTTAAAAGCCTCCTGTTATGCTAAATTTCATCTGCTTTAATGCAGAATTCTAAACAAGCTTACTCCTGAGAAATTTGATGTCTTGAAGGGCCAATTGATTGATTCTGGAATTACATCTGCTGACATATTGGAGGTATTTTCATTGATGGCTGCAGTGAATATTTTATCCACCTCCTAGTTCTTTACTGATTTGCGTTGCTTTTTTGCTTTGGGAATGCAGGGAGTCATTTCGCTTATATTTGATAAGGCTGTGCTAGAACCAACATTTTGCCCCATGTATGCTCTTCTTTGTTCAGATCTTAATGAAAAGCTGCCTCCATTCCCATCTGATGAGCCTGGTGGGAAAGAAATCACTTTTAAGCGATTACTCTTAAATAACTGCCAGGAGGCTTTTGAAGGTGCTGATAAATTGAGGGAGGAAGTGAGGTTGATGACTGCTCCTGAGCAGGAGATGGAGCGTAGGGATAAGGAAAGACTGGTCAAGATTCGTACTCTTGGAAACATTCATCTAATTGGGGAGCTGTTGAAGCAGAAGATGGTTCCTGAAAAGATTGTCCATCACATTGTTCAGGTTCATGTTTGATTTAATCCTTCACTGTTCTATGTTATAATTCCTGTTAAATTATGGTATGGAATATATCGTAGTGTACCTGACTATTATTTAGAACAGGAACTTTGGGGGCCTCCAGATATCAAGTCCTGTCCAGTTGAGGAAAACGTTGAAGCCTTATGTCAGTTTTTCAATACTATTGGTAAACAACTTGATGAAAACCAAAAATCACGGCGTTTTAATGACATGTACTTTAGCCGATTGAAAGAACTGAGCTCAAACCCTCAACTTGTGTCACGGTTGAAATTCATGATTCGTGATGTTCTAGATTTACGTGCTAATAACTGGGTCCCAAGACGTGAGGAGGTAAGTTAATAAATTTTGATGTTTTTTATGTTATGCCAACCAATGGTACTTTTGATTTAGCCAAGTATTGAATCGCTAACTACTTGTGTAGGTGAAAGCAAAAACAATCACTGAAATTCATTCAGAAGCTGAAAAGAATCTTGGATTGCGGCCAGGTGCTACTGCAAGCATTAGAAATAACCGTGCTGCAGCTTCTGGCGTTCAAGGAAATATTAGCCCTGGTGGATATCCAATTGCTCGACTTGGTACAGGAGGTATGATGCCTGGAATGCCAGGGACCAGGAAGATGCCTGGGATTGATAATGATAACTGGGAAATGCCCAGGGCACGATCAATGCCAAGAGGAGACATGTCAGGTATGCAAGCTGTGGGACGTGGCCAGTCACCTTTACTTTCGAAGTCATCAGCCCTGAACTCAAAGCTATTACCTCAAGGTAGTAGTGGTCTCATGAGTGGAAGAAACAGTGCCTTAGTGCACGGTGGTGGTGCTCCTCCTCGTCCATCAAACTTTGTTTCCGGGTCTGAACCTGCATCTCAAATCCCTGCATCCGTGAAAGCTGTTCCTAGTGGGTCCCTTGAGAAGCCACCAGCTCCAGCTCCAAAATTAAATTTTGATGATCTTCGCCGCAAGGCTCTCTCTCTTCTGGAAGAGTATTTCAGTGTTCGTCTTTTAGATGAGGCATTGCAGTGTGTGGAAGAACTAAAGGCTCCATCCTACTACCCTGAGTTTGTTAAGGAGGCTATTGCCCTTGCACTAGATAAAAGTCCACCCTGCGTTGATATTGTGGGCAATCTTCTTGAGTATCTTTTTATTAAGAAGATTCTGACCCCTATAGATATAGGGACTGGCTGTTTGTTGTTTGGATCCATGCTAGATGACGTCGGCATAGATTTGCCTAAAGCACCAAATAATTTTGGTGAGATAATTGGGAAGCTAATTTTGGCTGGGGGATTGGATTTTAAGGTAGTGATAAAGATCCTTGAGAAGGTGGAAGATGACTTCTTCCAGAAAGCAATATTTGATGCCGCAATAAGGATCATTAGTGCTGCATCTGGGGAAGCTCTTCTAGATTCACAGGCCGCTGATATAGAGGCTTGCCGCGGTTTGCTTGAGTGATCCAAGTCGCCCGAGGGCCTTACATGATGATTTCTGAGAGCTGGAGGAACTTTTCTTCCAAGAATTCCCCTTTTATCCCCCAACAAGTGGAGTTAGAGCCTTTTGTATTACAGTATTTTATGACAGTGGACCTCAGTCAGGATCAGGTACTTTTGTTAAGGAACTTGAGATTGTACATTTTTGTCGTTTTGTTTTGTTGTTTCTATTTTTGAGGTCGTAGAGGTGTTTATTGAGGAGAAAGGGTCAAAACCATAAAGTTACGGATTTTGTTTGCCCCTGTCGGCTTTTTCATGTGCCATGTTTCTTCCAATAGTGTCCCCATCATGGGTCCGAATGTCTTTTTGTATTTCATTTTCTGACATAGTAATTGTTATACTGGTCAGTTCATAAATATTATCTGTTTTTTTGGGGCCAGAATAAATATCATCCATTGTTATTTTCACTATCTCATGCTATCTGTGGGTGCATTCGGATGTAGGAGTCGCTGTCCTTCGTATTCGTATATTTCTTTAGTTCCTTCGTATTCGTATTGTTTAAACTGATCATATTTCAGAACTCTTGTTTGATTCTAACATTGGAGAGTTTTTAAAAACCAAAATAATATCTTTTGTTATATAATTAAAATGCACAGAAATCATGTAATTTGTGAAAAAGATTTCTTGTGTCGGTGGAAGTGGAAACTGGAAAGAATGGGAGGCAAAATTGTTTATTATTAAAATCATTAGCATATCAAAAGAAATGTCATTCCATATGCGTTGGTTTTTTGGTAAACCGTTCCATATGCATTTACAAGAGGGGGGGCATAAAACGGTTTCACGGACCCATTGATCAGGCAAGATGAAAACTTTGATTTGAAACGAAACAAAAAAGTTGGATTGCGAATACATGTTGATTGGGTTAATAAGAAATTGATTTATGGTTCACAAAATTATAAGTTTAAATTCTGCAATCAATGTGAGGATATTGTTGATGGATAATCTGTATATAATTCTGTAAATGTTATCTGAGTTTAAAAGAAAGACATAATCTTATTAAGCTTCGGGATCAGCTCATTCAGACATTTTATATCCAAAAGAAGTTGGATTTTGCTTTGAAGTTCAAACATCTTCAAAGATTGTGTCAAGGGGTTTCAGCATTATAACGAATTAAGTTGGATTTTTACTTTTATTATTGCAATTTTTTCCAATTATATTATTGCAATATTTTTAAATTATATAAATTCAAAGCTATATTTACCGGAACAATGTCTTTTTGATTGACATAATAAAAGGAACATTTTTCTTGAGTAAAAATGGATATATTACTTCAATGAATCATAATATAAGGGTTCTACTAATAACATGAATCTCCTTCATCATCCCTAACTCCTATACAAGATATGGGGGTTGATCAAAGATGTTAAAGAGCCTCATCCTTACTATGGGACAACGTGGCTAAATAATTAGTCCAAACAAGATTTTCCCTGTGGAAGTGGCAGTGTGTGATAGTAAAACCTTTCAATCTCGGTTAAATAAATCCTCAGCATCAGTAATGATGTCTTTAAATGGATGGTTACTTTCACATCCCTTGCGACTGAAATTTAGAGCCTCAGTGCAATCGAAACAATCAAAATTTTCTAAAACCTCTATTCCAATACAAATTAAGATCCTGAATGATGTTGAGGAGTTTTGCCATGGTCACCCGAATTTGCAGTAATTTGTATTTGAAATCACGGACCCATCTTCCGTTTTTGGTCCATATGACTCCACCTGATCTACAATTCCCATTTGTGAGCGGAGTCATCCACTTCCAACTTGTGGTAGTTCCATTCCATGGAAGCCAGAGCCTGGTTGCTACAGTGCTGAAGGAATGGCGGTTTTCAGTTTCAGTTTTGGCGGGTTGTGTGTGGACTTTACAAATTAAAATATTTGATGTAGATTAAAAGAAAAACAGATGCCATAATTCCAGCATTTTCCATCTCTCCTGAAAACCAAAATGCCAGAAAGCACGAGTGTGAGGGATGATGAATAGCTGGAGCTGGCCATAGCCATCTCCCTTCTCAGATCAAAGGCTCAACAAAAGAGGAAGGAGCCAAGTAATACGCTCGCTCCTTCACAATCTGATGCTCTCCGCTGGAAGCAAAAAGTTCGGAATGCTTCAAATTTTCCCGCTAATTTTTCTTCCCTGGGAACCAAACCGATTTTGATGTTAGCTTCAGTGCTGGCATTCTTAGGCCAAGGAAAGGAAACTAGAGCTTTTGAGGCTTAAAGATCTAAGGGAAGCGCAAGGTTCACTTTCCCTTTTACTCGTCGTACATATGCAAAACATTCAAGCATATTTTCACGTTGCTACATGTAGATGGATCTGTGTTTTGGATGTAGATGCTTCGCGGTGTGAACTGTTCCCAGAAAGTGCGTCTTGCAAGTGTTATTTCTTTGACAAGTTGGGAGAATCGAGTGGTAAGAAAATTGAAAATAGCTCTGCCAGCAGATTCAACGACGTCCTTCGCCGTAGATTCCTCAGACAAGGTTCTCTGCCGTCGTCCCCTTTGTCATCGTCAACATTAAAGGCTCTTGCTAATGAGGGCCTAATTGATGTCTGGTGATTGTTTTGCGTAGTGCGCTTCAAGGAAAGAAGTAGAAGAGTAGGTTCTTCAAGTCAGCGACAACCAGCGTTTGGTACATAAATGAGACAACGTTTATAAAACCAAACGCCGTTCAACAGTGTTTTTCCTTAAAACGAGATAATATTCTCCATATATTTACCTCGACTTGCGTAAAAGTACTTTTTTACCACGTCCCCAAATGAGCTTCCTATAAATTTTCTTTGATTATTTTAGCAACTATGATCAATAATCAAACTGCACAATAATGCTCACGGGCTCCATTGTTTGTTCTGCTCATCTGAACTTGATTCAGCTCTTGGACTTGTTGGTGCTTCAGTTTAAACTTTTGTAGCTTGAAATTTATGGGTTGTGACGGTGTGTTCTACAACAATAACACCACTCGCGCTTTGGCATGCTAGTCTTTTTTTGCCGTGAGACTTTGCTTGTAATATATTTTGAAACTTCAAATGCAGGTTGAACAGTCGAGGATGAAACAGAGTAGCTTAGGTCATCCATCGATTTTCTTTTGGAGCTCTGCGAGACAGTTTCACCCGTCAGTGTGCGTTACTAATTACTAACCATCTGATCTAGTATCCTGCGTCTTTTGTCATATCGATTTTTCATATACTTCTGAAAGTACTAGATCATCAGATCTTTGATCAGAAAAACTATACACCTGTAGGTTGATGAAATACTTTCAGTCATACCTTTTCTATTTTGCAGGTATAGTCTAATGTACTGAGTATATGTAAGGCGTAGAGCTAAAAAAGGGTTTAGGTATGACCTCGATCTTACTCGTAAGACCAAAATGGGTATAGGAGGCACCTTTCCTGCGAGTGGTGGTGACTTGTTATGTAATTGCTCCAATGGAGATTTGGACTGGTAAAAAGTTGCGCGGGCATTTACTGTGCTGCAGGTTGACAGGCATGCACCGAGTGTTTTAATGATGGTACTTGAGCTTGGTGCAACATTTTGAGAGGGGCATTAGACTATATTTATAGTCGCGAGACAAGACGCAAGACACATTTTGAGTGGTCAAATGCTGAAGATTTAGAGAGCGGTATGCTTGGTAAATGCTGTCCATGTTTATTATGAGTCTCGCTTATGTTCCTACACTGAATCTTATCGTCAAAAACCAGAGACTGGCGCTTTTTTGTATTTCTTAACATACTCTTTTACTATAATTTTTCGAATGATTAGAAGTAATTGATAGTGACCGTGACTTAATCAGTTCTCCTTGAAGATTGGGTGACGTCAATTCTCCATGCCAAAAAAGCACTAGAACTCCTGAAAAGCAGGAACGGACTTTATGTTCTCTATATGGACCGAGTCACAGGTGAATTGGCAAAACAAGTGGGTCAGGTTTCATCTCTTCAGAACTTTAAACCCGATATCTTTGATGCCCTGCTCGGTCAAATATGATTCATTTCCAAATAGCAAGTGATCTGCTGAACCTTTCTTGTTCATGTGAGTTAGTAAAAGGGTTTGGCTGCTGTCACATACAACACCTATTTTTATTTTCTCACACTCGCCATAGTCCATTTAAGAAAAATGTTATACTGCTGATATTGCACCTATGAGGTTGATTGGATTACTGGAGATGGAAATGCAATTGTAGGTATACTTTTTTTTCGCAATAAAAATAATAAAATGATAATGATATGACTTGATCTAGGAAAGGGTTAAAGTATGAGAACTTGTGGAAAAAAGATTCTCATAATGATATGACACTTGATTACATTCACGTAGGCTTTTCTTTCCTTCTCTGTGCTTCAGCATCACATTTTTGCATGAGAGAAGATCTCTCAGGGAGATTTATTTTTTTTGTAATCCACACTTATAGATACCAAGCCTACTTTAGTCAGATCATATATATATATATATTTACAATTAGATACCATTTTATTCAAGTATTGCAAAGGTTTGCTATGGATAGAAGGCATGATGCATAAACCCTTGGATATGTGCATAGTCCTCTGACATGAGTGCGAGAATTAGATTCCATTAGGGATAACACTTGTTTGAATAACTGTTTTGTTGTTCTTTTTAGATCACAATCAACTAATTATTCTCTCTGTTTTTTTTTTGGTACAAAACTTTCTCATTATACCCTCCAGAAAGGAAGATGCTGGTACTGTTGTTTTGGCCCAAATATGCTGTTGCTTTTCGAGTTTATTTGCGTTTGCAGCTCGGATCTTACGTTAATTGTTACTGGCTCGGGTGGTGAATCAAGCCAAGGTTTTTAAGTTTTTTTTCTTGGGCGTGAGAGAATCAGGCAAAGCTAACAGATATATTTACTATTTAGAGGTATATGCTACTGACCACTTTTGCATTTTGCTGACGCAAAACATGGTTTTGAAGTGGTGGGCTTCTCCTCCAAACACATTTTTTGAACTGAAGAAAAATAAATCACAAAAATGAACATATTACTTGTTTGGGAACTTCATTCTCCAAACAGAGCATATAAGTCGAGTAAAAACATCTCAAAATCTGTAAAAACCATCTCGAAATCCATAAAAATCATCTTGAAATCTGTAAAACCATCTAGAAATTTGAAAACTCTTTTTTCCCAACGAAATTCCCAAAGTGTTTCAAGACAGACAAAAAAAAGAATGTACTAGTCATTGTGATTATCTACTCTTTTTTTTATGGTTTACTTGATTTCCTCATGAAGGGTTTTAAATATGAGAAAATAACAGAACTATTGAAAAACATACCTTGCATAATTTGATAACATGATAAATTATACCTTAATTTTATTTTTAATAAACAATAAAATGAAATAATTTTATTAAAAGTAATTTGGACAAGTAGCAGTACGATTGTGGGCAATATTCAATAGACCACAAATTGCCTTTCATGTCAAATCAAAGAATAGCATGAAAGCCGACAAAAGAAATCGCAAAATCTCTCAAATCTCATTATATTATTGTTGTCGAAGAGTGTATTTGGTGGAAATGGGAGGGTGGAAATGGAATTGTAATTGAATTTCATGATGTTGGCATGTTTGGTATGATGAAATTACAATTTCATGTGGAATTCAATTCTACCTAAATACCCAATTTCAATTCCATATCCAAACCTATGGAATTCATTTGGGTTCCATGGAGTCCAATTTTTTTGGATCAAAATATCTTCCCTTATGCAAAATAGTCTTTTTTGTTACATTTAAAAAAAAAATCAACATTCATACAAGAAAGATATGGATTCCATCTTCATTTCCATGACATACTAAACATACTTTTAAACCTCGTTTCCATTTCCGTTTTAATATCCATTTCCATATCGATATCCATTTCCATATCCATCAAAATGAATTCTGCGTACCAAACGAGCTATAAGTATTTCAACACTATCATCAAACGTATTTGAAATTTGAGAAGTATGAATTGACTATCTTTAAGATGTTTTAATCTCTCCAAGAGACTATTCAATTAGACATTCAGAATCATTCCTTTTTTCTTACAAAAATCTCTACCAAGAGGTTTACCAAAAAAAAAACTCTACCAAGAGACACGAATGGTATCTGTAACTTATATCTAAAAGCACGTTCAATAATGTTTTTCTGCAAAACGAGATAATATCATTCACATATTTTCCTCGACTTACGTAAAAGTACTTCTCTAACGCGTTACCAAACATATCCATTGTAAAATGGGGTCAATTTTATACCTATCAATTTACTAAAAAAATATAAAAAATTAAATAGTAAGATTTAGATAGTCGACGGGCTTGTTTGCATCCTGTTCCTGAAATTTAGGTTTTGTTTCAAAACTTAAGTATTAACTCAAAATCTAGGTTTTGTCCAAGTAAGAAAAATTTTTAAAAAAGAATTTTGGTTACAAAACGTCAGTTTGAAACCTAAGTTTTCTCTTTCCTATTTTTTTCCTTCTTTCTCTTTCCTCTCTCCTACTTTTCCTTCTTTCTCTTTCCTTTCTCTCCTACTTTTTCTTTTTTCTCTTTCATATTTCCTACTTTTCATTATTTATTTTTCCTCTTTCCTGCCTACTTTTTTTCTCGAAATTCGTAAAAGCTAATAACTCCCCAAACGTAAATCACTTTTCAAAACCTAGGTTTTGTCTCAAAATCTGTAAAAGCTATTTTTGAAAATCAATTCGCCAAAACGTAGGTTTTACCTCAAAATCTGTAAAAGTTATTTTCAAATTAATTTCCAAACAAGCTCTACATCGGACTTGAATGACTCTAACAATGGGCTTGTTTGTGACAACGTTTGGAATAGCCAAGCCACGTTCAACAGTGTTTTTCCGTAAAATGAGATAATCTCTTCCACATATTTACTTCGGCTTACGTAAAAGTGCTTCTCTACCGTATTCTCAAATGGATCCAATAAACGTGTACAAGGAATTATGATTAGCATAAGATGTCATATCATCTTTGTATATATACAAGATTGATGAACCGTGGGAAAAAATATTATTCGATGAAAAAACATAATCTTATGTAAAAATAAAACACAAAGATTACATACGAAAGTTGATTCTAACGAAAGAAATTAGATTTTCACAATGTGATAAATTTAAATTTAAATTTTCATTAAAAATATAAAGTTTTTCATAATGTGATAAATTTAAATTTGAATTTTCATTAAAAATATACTTTCATTTAATATCTAACCGTGTTTTGAACAGTAGAATAAATAATTATGCCTAAAGTAAAAAACAAAATATTCAAATAAAAGGTTTTTAATCGACCAAAGTTGAACCGACAACTCAATGGTATCCTATTGTAAATTATTTATCCCTATCCAACTTTTCCTATACTAAGCACTGCCTTATTATTCTTAGGAGGTTGATTTTTGTTGAGAAGATGGAAAAGATAAATATATCACTTAAAATTATTTATTTATATTATTGAATTATATGTTTGTTTATAAATTAAGTAAATTAATTTGAAAAAAAATTATAAATATTAATAATTTAAGGTAATATATTTTGCTTCCTTAATCTTCCTTAAAAAAGTCAATTGGCTTTCATATTAAGAATGTGAGGTATTAAATTGTTTTGTACATAAATGGCTAGTTTGGCATTCCGTTTAGAAAAATCAAAAGCCCGTTCAACAGTGTTTTTTCGCAAAATGAAATAATCCTCTTTATATATTTACCTCGACTAACGTAAAAACTATTTTCCATCGTATTCCCAAATGGGCCCGAAGTATTCCAGTGTTCCTAGCATCAGAATTTTCATAGGGTTCTTGCAATCACCATTAATTATAGCAAGCTGAATTTAGTTCTTAGACTATCAGAAACTATATTAGTTCATGTTAGCTTTTTCCAAAACCATAATCGTAAACTGAAATTTATTTTGGAAAGTACCATTTTTTTAAAAAAAAAAATGGGGTGGGATTTGTGTAGATATTATAAAATTGAACTCTTCTGACATAATAGAGAGAATAAACGATAAATGAGCACAAGGAGTTCCTTTATTCCTCTACTTTATTTCGATACCCATGCTTATCAGCATAACCTTGGTTCTTAATCTTTTCTCTAAGCGGCAACACCACGTTCATACTGAGATAATATGACATTAAAAAATAAAATAAAATTCAAAACACTCAGACAACCAAAGAATTAGCGTATCTTGTGTTTGTTTGTTTATCACGTTGAACCCATATTGTACACCAATCGAGATAAAACTCATCTCACGTACTTACATCGGTTTGTGTAAAATCACTCTCACAACAGATTCTCAAACACGCCCTATATTGGCTCTCAATTTCTTGCCTGGAATCTTAGTCGAAGTTTGTTTCAAAACCTTGCCATTGATGTTAAATCCACTGTTTATAAATGCCTTTTTCAGTTTTCTTTCCCATTTTGATGAGGTATGTAAATGCACTCGTACACACACACACACAGAGAAAGAGAAACCAAGTGTCTCTCTACACAACAAGAAACAAATTGCAGGTTAATCTAAATTAACAAAGGTTCCAAATATGAAAGTGACACCAGTTTTGTGTTTCTTGCTTTTGTTGGTCATCATTCTCATGTACTCAGCTCATGGAACCACACTCACTGAAGAAGCTCGTTCACAAAACCAGCCCAAGGGTAAAGCATTTATGGACTTAATTTTTCTTTCTGTATTTTTTCCTGCTCTGTTCTTCTTGTTTTCTTGTGTGACAATCAAATTCCAAGTAAAGAAACATACATTTCTGATGATTACTAAAAAACAGTGTCTTTCTTTGTGTCATGAAGGAAAAAGTTCTTCCAAACTTCGAAGGGAGAATTTAAATTTCTGCAACAAAGCTGTAAAAGAGAAACTATATATCACTTAATCATCACTTTCCCCCCTCTCTTATTACTGCATAGGATCCTTATTTTTCTCTTCTAAATTAGATCATTCAAAGTGACTGTACTGATAATGAGAAAAGAGATAGACAGATGATAAGTGAATCTTATGTTTTTGAGGAATTCATGTGCCAAAGGCAAGTCCCACTATTTTATGTCTCTGTCTCTTTTTTTCACTTTGGAAAACCTGAGAGAATTCCCATATTTCAGAGGATTCAATATCCATGATTTCTCTCATTCTTTGTTTTTCTTCTCCTTTAACTGCAAAACACAAGTTTTACAATTAAGACTCATGAGTAGGTTTATAACTAGCATTATACTAATAAATCTCTCGCCGAGTTTCAAAACATGCAGTGATATATGGTGGGTTCAATAACAGATGGAGCAAAGTAGAGAATCAAAGGAGACAACAACCAGGGTTGCATGTTGTGAAACACGCAAAGAGTGGTGGCCGGTCGGTCAACGGCGCACGTCCAGTAGCTGGTCGCCGGAACAGTGCGAATTCCTTGTTAATCAAACGCTCATCTTTATCCATAGCAGTGTTCAGGCATCTCATTTTTGGACTGCTACTAATTGTTTGCTTCTATTAAATATTTCCCCTATTCCATGTTATAGCCTTGAATATCTTGTATATTTGGCTTGATGTATCTGGAGAAGGAGGCTTTCTCTTTCTCTCCTTAAAAATATCCACAGATATAATATCTAATGCACTTATATTATTACTCAACTGATATTATATCTTAAAATTCCTTTTTTTTAAATTCAAGAACAAAGGATCAAAGAATTATTTTACACATACTCTTGCTCTACTTTTGTGCTATGTGATTAAATACGATAAATTGGAATTGTAAACTATCGTTTTTAATAAACTAACCAATTATCTATATAAATAAAGAAGACAATAAATAAAGATCTCGTAAAATAGTAGTATGAAAGCTCTCTGTAATTGGGGGATCAGAGATTTAATATCACATTTAACCTTGAACAGTTAGTATTTGCCTCTTTGATTCAAAAACAAAGGCAATATGAACAGATAACTCACATATAACATAAATCTTAGTACTTGAATTGAGGTGATTTTAATGCCAAGGATTCAATCTCTCACCAAACTCTGGACTCCACTCTCTACTATTGTTTGACTTGATGGAAACAAAAAGTTACAAGGGAAAAGGAAAAAAGTGAATAGACAAGTCCCATCTTGTGAATTATTCCAGTGCCATGCCCCTGTTTAAAAACTTCTAAGGGAAAAAGTTAACCTTTCTTTACATGAAAGATTTTATTTTAAGCTCTTATTTTTATTAAGTGCTTTTTAGGTACTTTAATTCTAATATTGTTAGTTTCATTAAAAAATCATGAAATTCTAAATGTTGGTAAGACATTCTCAAATGCTGATATATCAAAACTAATTTTTCAAAATAAAAATTTTCAGTATAAAAAATCATAATTTGAAACTAATAATATATTAGGGTTGAAGAGCTGAAAAGATACTTTGTAAAATTAAGAGGACAAACTAATACTTTATATAAAGTTAAAAACGGACTTTTGCAAAATTTAAATGGGAGATTTATTGTAAGGATGATTATATTGAAACTTAAAAGAAGCATGAATACTTTACTGCATATTTCTGGGATATCGTGAAACCAGTGAAATACATAAAGGTTTGATATAAAAGGATGATGATAATTAGGGAATGACATGTTTAAACTCTCTGGTTAGCAAACAGAACAAAACAAGAAGGATTGATTTAGAAGTTTAACTCACTAATCCCTTTCTAGACTGGAATTAGTAGACAGATAATTACTCGCAATCCTTAATTTTAATTTTCCTAAACTTAATATTCTTATGTAATGTGTACATATCTAAGTATGACAAAGAAGTGAGAAGACTGAATTTAGTGAAACTTTGTAATATTTATTTCATAATTTTGGCATTTTAAATCTAACCATCTAAAAGAAACATGACTCAAACAAAGCTTGAAGTAATTATGGTCACCTCTCTATAAAGCCAATCACTTGCAAATTTCAACGTTTTTTTCTCTATATTGATATGTAAAGGAGAAAAATTGATATCAAAATTTTTAAATCTAAACAAAAAAAAATTGAATCTTAGTTGGATATGCAGATGATTTGTACGTGTGATTTGTAGAAAAATTAGAGCCAGTCTAGCTTCTCTTCCAACCATTCAAATCTGATTATAATAATTTTACCCTTGTTTTGGTTTTGGTCTCTCAAATTTAATTCCATTTAAAGCATTTTGGTCCCTATAATTTAATAAAAATTTGGATTATTTTGATTCTTTTGGAATCAAAACTAAAATAAGACCAAACTTAATAGACCAAATATTGTATTAACCTTTTAAAAAAATATTAAGTCTAAAACATCAAATTCATTCAAAAGGTCCACCATTGCATTGGGCAGTGTAATCAAATGAAGGGAAGCTACTATATATCCATGAAACCAGAAGATTAGAAGTAACATGACATGTTACCAACAAAAAGAATCAAAATCTTCTTTCCAATCAGCTTATTATTATACGTGAGAAGCTTCAAAACAGAACAATTAATCACTGAACCAAAGAATCTCTTTCTTTATTTTATTGTCAGTCCATATCTATCAGCATAATATATATATATATATATATATATATTCACAGAGCACTACATTCAAAATTCCATCCACACTTTCCCTTTACAGAACCAATGGGTTTCATTCTAAAGGAAAAACCCACCGACCGACCAAAGAATCAGCGCATTCTAACAAGGCCTCTCATTTTGCTGCAAGGAATATTATTTATTAATTTTTCCTGTGTTATTCACTATAAATATTGACCAATTAAAGAGCCTCTCCCCACAACCACCAACTGAACCAATCAAACATTTTACATTTGATTCATACAAGGATTCAAACATGAGAGTGACACTAGTTTTACGTTTCTTCATTCTGTTGCTTACCCTTCTCATGTATTCTGCTAACGGAGGTACACTGAGAGAAGAAGTGCATTCACAGAAGCAGCCCAACGGTAAAGTATTTATGAACTTCTCTTGTGTCCTAGTTTTTGTTTCTGTGTCTGCCTCTTGTTTTTCTCCTTCTCAGTTTTGATATGAAAAACAAATTCCAATTGAACGAACATTGCTGTTGATTACCAAAAAGAGAAAATCACTGAAAAGTCTCCATTTAAATTGAAATTTGAACTTCATTCAAAAATGAGTTTTGATTTCTCCGGTAGAGTTTTGGTGTGGAGATTAGTCATATACTTACATGAAAGTTATAATTTTTTTAAAAAAAGCCCAAGTGTCTCCCCTCTTTGAACAGACGTTAGAGGCTGGTAAGGGTTGGGTGAAATTGAACCAAATTTAAAACATTAAGAGTGTAATCTTATCACAAATAAAATTAGGATGTTGGATGTTTGGAAATTTAATTTGTCAAAAAGACCTAAATTGAAGTACTGAAACTTTCTATGAATGAAATACTGCAGATTACTAGTATTCAAGTTCTTCTAGATAATGAAATTTCTACAAAGACTCTAATGATTTTTCCTTACAAAAAAGGCACTTCACCTAAAAACTTTTGAGGGGATGTTATTATAATCTCTCTAACAACTAAGAAACATGTAGATATGTATGGCATGATGAAGAACAGACTAGGCAAAGAAGACAGTCAAAGAAGGTGTCCAACATTGCATACTGTCCAACATAGAACAACTATAAAGAGAGCCAAGACAGGGTATGGTGGTGCAAATGGCTTGAGGCGTCCACGTGGCAGGAGCAGTGCTCATTCCTTGTCAATCAAACACTCTTCTTTGTTCATGGCAGTTTTCAGGCATCTCATTTTTGGACTCCTACTTGCTCTCTGCTTCTATTAGATTCCTACTGAATGTTCATCATCATAGAATCTCTCTAGTAGAGCATAATAGCATTATACGATCTATATACATAACAGACCCCACCTAGTAAAATAAGGTTTGTTATTGATGTTGTTTACTCTTGCTCTCAGCTTGTGGTATGCAACTAAATATCAGCACTAAGGTGTAAACTATCCTTTTGATATGAATTTTTCGTTTTTCTATTAATGACTTGTGAACAAATTAAATCCCATCCATTCAAGCAACAAAAGTCAATGAACTGATAATTCACAACTCTCTCAGTCTTTAAAATTGAGGCAAGCTTTAATGTCAAGGATTAAATTCCTCCTCATACCCTTTCCTCTACTCTCTGGTGTGGACATTGATGGTGCATTAGAAAGAACTGAAACACAATAGAAAGAAACTAAACCAGTGTGTTGAGTAATGATGATAAGGACATGGCAGACCTGATTCGGGATCTTATTTTGGAAAAATTGGTGAAAAGTCTTTTGTTTGAAAAATTTATTTGTCAATGGGACTTGATATGTTTTAATACAAAAAAAATACCGATACTCTACAAAATTTTATATTCAGAAGATACTCCAATTCAAGTCATTTTAATTAATAAAATTTTCAAACAGGTTTTTTACCTAATTTTTCCTCTATTTTTTTCAACAATCAATTCGTATCTATCTTTGCCAAGAACTGAAAAAATATCACCATTGAGAGTGAAAGTGCTATTTCCTGGTTCATAATTAATATCAGTGGCGGAGCCACGTTGGGGTGAGGGTGGGCAATTGCCCCCCCTCAATTTTTCGGGGTATATGTAAATACTTGTTAGATTTTTATTTTGCAC
>JANTPZ010002207.1:0-20023 GCA_025593235.1 Vachellia pachyceras
GGATCAGATTCCATGACTGAGCTTTTAACAAGAGTTGGACTAACAGCACAACGGAGGGAAAGGTCAAAGTCCGAAAGCATAATGTGTCCATCATCCCTCACAAGGACATTTTCTGGCTTCAGATCACGGTAAACAATGCCAAGCATGTGGAGGTACTCCAACGCCAGCAGCACCTCTGCCACGTAGAATCTGCAATTCAACAATAAAATAGAAGCCGTTACCATCAAATCAAATCCAAACCATGATCTCACGAGGCAGTATTATATCTAGACTAGAAGCATCAGTGATTGCATCTCTAGCTGGCAGACATCATCAGGCTTTGTAAAGGTAAAGAAGTTTGGGCACGCTCAAAAGCCAGAAGCCCAATCAAAACCAAGTACAGAATAAGTTCTGAATCCAGATTCTAGATGGCTTTCAAATATGCGATTCAAGAGCAGAATCCGATATCAGACATTTTATGGATATTATGGGACTTCATATACTGCTGAAGGAAGAAATTCCATGCCCGGAGGAACATACACTCAAACCACCACTGCCATTCTTCTCACACGAAAATGTTGATGATCCAACACATACAAGAATCTAATGATCCCATCGTTAGCATCAGTATTTTAGGAAATTATCAAGGGAACTAAAGCATAAAAAAGACGTGCATACGCTATATACTATGATTTTAAATACATTTCCTTGAAAGAAAGAAAGAAAGGCATGAGACCAATTTGTAATCCCTTAATTTTAATTTGCTTTTCTTATGACCATAGCAACAAGCCTCTTAATATATTTAAAATCCACCTCCCCCAAGTTTCCTGAGATAGATGAACCATGACCAGACTACTTTCCAAATCACATATTGTAATACAATTATAGTATGCAGCAGCCATTATCACGGCCGAAAACTTCTGCAATGTTTGACTTTCAAAGCCGAATATGTATAGACAACCACCAAGAGATACAGCTTAATCATATTATATAGTTGGTCACACAAAATCTGGGACTTGTTGCATTTACTTTTTGTCATTTAAAACACTATAAAATGTTCGAGTCTAAGAACTTAGCATGCCTCAATGAAAGGTAAGAGGTAAAGTATGAATTTTACAAATATAAAGAGTAGAATCAAGCACTTCCTTATTGGCGGGGAATCAACCATAGGCCTTACTTACTAGAAGTAAGACAAGGTTATTAAAATTCGGGTTATCTATTGGTGGGTAATAATCAGATGAAATATCACTAGAATTAGTGACAAAAGAAAAGTGAGTTCTGACTTAAAACATACTTTACGGCTTGCTCAGGAAAATGCTTCCCTGGCTGCCTCTGCCTCAGAGTGTGTAGGTCTCCACCTGGGCAGAATTCCATTACCAGGCATGAGAACTTCTCTGTCTCAAAATGGGTATACAATGTTGGGAGAAATGGATGGTCAAGCGATTGCAGTATTTCTCTTTCTGTCTGAGCACGAAGCAACTTTTTACGGCTTGCTAAAGACCCTTTATCCATCACCTTCATTGCGAAATGACATTTAGTGCCACTCAACTCTGATAGATACACACTCCCAATATCCCCACAGCCCAACCTCTTCAATAGTCTGAAGTGAGCTAAGCCAAAACTCCCATCTTTTGCTCGCACTGCTTGAATAGCTTCCCATCTCAAGTCATTTGCCTTGTGAGGCTTGTTGACACTGCTACTAAAGCTGCTGCATGTGCTCTCGTCGCTCACATCACTGCTTGTACTTCCTCTGCAAATACTGCTCTTGCCACTCTCAGCAAGCTCAGCTCGATCGCTAATCTTGGCACTTCCACTGGTCTTTGCCAGGCTGCTGGCCCCATCACTAATTTTAGCAGAAACAGAACTACTCTTCACACTTCCATATTCTGATGTTTTCTTTTCTTGATCAATAGGGCTTTCCTGCAAACCTCCATTTCCATTAACAACATGATTGACCCCGCCAGATAGTTGTTCGTCAACAGATAAGGAAACAGCAGAACCAAATTTACTAATCAACGAATCAGCTGACTCCTTTGGGTTTGAAATTCCTAGCTTCTTGTTTCCGGAAGTGTCTCCAGTGTACAGCTGCGATGCATCGTGAAAGCATTTTGATAAATCTTCTGATGCAGCCAGCTCAGATTTGCCTGTCTTCGAAGATTTGATGTGTTTTGCCTCTATTGTTTGAATCCCAGCCGTCTTATGTTGCTGTTTCTGGGGAGCTCTAGCACTAGTTTTTGAGTCCATCAGATATGATAAACAGTCTTAAATTGGATCAAACCCACCAAATCCGTGACGGGCCATCCATCTCCATTAGCAATGTATCCTCCCGCTGTATTCCCAGTCACTTGCAATTTCTTCAATGATAAGAAACAATCTACACAAGGAATCAGAAAGAAATTGTCAGTCGTTTACTGCATTATGGTGCATAAGCCCAGCATTAACATCAGAACAGAGGGTGATCTACTAATCAATTGATAAAGATTAAAGAGGCAAAATATATGCCACAATGGACTTGCCACATAACAGCTCACACTTATGATGGGATAGCAACAGATCCAGTGACCCACTGAGATAATCAAACAAATAGAATCTCAGATTCCTACTAAGAGGAAATTCTAAGGCAAAATATTTTAGCAGCTAACTCCCAAATTGTAAATCAAGTGACTTTCGTTTTCAGAATCAAAGGGAAAATAAAATAAAGCTGCATGGAGTCCATGCCAGATTAGCAGGGCTCAGAAGTGAGGAGCAATTAGCAAACATGCTTCTCATCTCCCCAACACCCTCCCCCAAAAAGATAAAGATGCAGTGAAATCGAAAGGGAAAAAAAAAAGAGAGAGAAACTACAGAGAGCAATGGAAAAAGAGGTGGACTAGGAGGACCAACGAAAAGCAAGCTAGGGATCAATCAAATTAGGGCCCCAACACGAAAATGCAGATTTTGGACAGATTTTAACCTATTCAGACAGATAAAGTAGCCGAAACAGGACAAACGAAAATGATCAAGAGTAGGTAAACGAAACCTGGATCTTGATCAAACAACCGTGATTTAGAGTGAAATTAGAGGCAGATTCGAAGGAAGACGGGGTGACCCAGGCGCAAAAAGCACAAGCTTGAAGCGAGAGAGATGCAACCCACATGAAGAGAAATGCGAGACGCCAAAAGGAAAGTAAGATAAGCCTAAAAGAGTACCTTATTTCAATGATCAGAAGTCACTCAGCGTCGTTGCTTTAGCAGAGATGAAAAGGGACGAAAATAATGTAGAAAAGAGAGCTCCGGTCAGGGTAGCTTAGAGAGAGAGAGAGAGTGGAAGCTAGGTAGAGTGATGAAACTAGACCGGGCATCGCCTGTATTGTACTAGTACTCCATTAGGCGGGGCGAGAGAAGGGAGAGGAGGAGAGAGGGAGGGGGATGGTATGAGGTCAAAGGTAAAGCAAGGCTTTTTCTCGGTTCAATTATTTCATTGGGTTTTTGTCCTGAAACTAGGGGGGTCCAAACCCCAAATCACAAAACACTTCTCTGTTCTTCTGAGGTCTTGCACCTGTCTGCCATGCCTTTGCCCAAATAATTCTTTATATATACCCACCTTTTTCTTTTTCCTCTTTTTAATGTTTTCTTTTGGTTTCTGTTGTGTCCTCCAAATTTTTTTAATCTGCAGCATGATAATTATGTCCTTTCCATTTTAATAATAAACTTTTTAGGTTTTTTTTTGCCCATTTTGAAATTACTTGGTAATCGTTTTGAAACAAATTTTACGATAATATATAGTACTCTTGTTTAGAACAATTAACTCTCACCCAAAAGTACGTTCAACGGTGTTTTCTAATAAAATGAAACAAACTCCTCCACATATTTACCTCAATTTATGTAAAAATACTTCTCAATCGTTTTTTTAAACGGACCTGACTTGCTTTTGTCTTCTAAAAGGTCTGAGTCCTTCCATCTTAACTAGTGTTTTTGTGTTCGAACTCTACATGCCATGACAATTGCTTGAAGGTAACGATATGCTCTATATTGTAGGCAAACACTCCAGCGAATTAGATTAAACAATCACTGTAATATCTAATAATATGATAAAAAAACACCAGATTCTAATCTATATCAATCCAAAAAAATGTTGAGCTGTCATATCATTGATTGAAAGTTTTATTCACCAATAGAACCTGGACTGGAATACTTTATAAAAATTATGCAATGTAATTGTTTTTTTAAGAACAATTCTTATTCAATAAAATAAAATGAAGCTTCTCATCAACCGGGAAAAATGAACAAGTGAGACCAATAATTTCAAATAAAGTAAGCATGCTAAATATTTATTTAAAAAAAAAAAAGAGGGGTGAGTGTATATAGAGGATGAAACAAAGAGCTTAATTCATGGAAGCATGCTAAGTTATGGCCAACTATATAATGGGGTGTTTGACAATACTTCTGCACTCCTAAACACACGTTTTACAATGTTTTTCATCGAGCGAGATAATTTCTTTTACATATTTTCCTCGACTTACATGAAAATACTTCTTTACTGCATTCCCAAATGGACTAAATGATTGATAGATAGATTATTAAAAAGAATATATGAATAGATAACTATAGCATAAGACCCACATATACTTGATACAATGTTTCAATTAAGGATTCAAGAACTCACAAGTCATAGTATATTTCAACCTAGAAAAGGAGGGGGGAACTGTAAAAGAGGTTTAATTCCTCCCAAAATAAAAAAGGAGATTTTTTTTGGGCTATTGATAATTATTGTTATTATGATTATGTTTGGATGAAACATCAGAGAGAAAATACACATTCCTATACTTAAGCCGACATAAAGATTTTTGGTTTCCTAAAGATGGGAGCCTAATTTTCTCTTATAGTCAATAAGATCACAAAGAAATGGACCAATGAAGAATGAGAATGTTTTTGGTGTACCAATGAAGATTAGAAGTGTAATGCATACTGAATAGATATATCCCACAGCAGCAATAATAACAACCTCTTGGTGGTCCATCTGGTTTGTATACATAAAGGAGTGGCCATTAATGCTTCTTTTGATTGTGCACCAAAAAGCAGAGGCTTTAATTTCATTGTATGCAATCAAAATATTTGATCATAATTTCAATTTTTTTATGTTTTTATTTCATCATTGAAAAATGCATATTTTAAGGTTAATATCATCCTTATGTCGTGTTTATTTTAATTGAATTTTTATTTTTGATCTTTATAGTTTCGTATTTATGGTTTTAATCCAATCATTAATCTCGGATGAAGTTTTTATAAATTTTAATAAACAAAACTAATGATTTTAAATTACATGAATCAAAATTAAAATTCGAACTATAAAACCTAAAATGGTTTTAACCCCCTTTTAATGCAACATAAAAATTTAAACTCTTGAACATTTATTCAGATCCCATCAAAGTCTTGTTACTTGAAGTAGTCTGGTGCAATTGAAAAATTGTTTTTTTACTTGATATATTTTGCTCATAAAAGTTTCATTTAATATCATTTAATCTTTATAGTTTTAATTGAGGTAAATCTCAATCTTTAAATTTGAATTCACTAGGACTAGGTCCATATAATTTAAATCATTTCAAACTTTAGTCTCTAAACTTCCTAAGATATATGATTTTAGCTTTTAAAAAATAGAAGGGCCAACATTTTAATGGCTGAATTATAGGGATTAAATTGCATTGAGTTAATGCATAAAAATTGAAATTATAGTTGAGGCAAAATTATAAAAATAAAACGATTAATTTTCCTAAAAATACAATACCAAATGTCTTTTAAAATAGTATTTTCTATATTTTTTTAATATATAAAGAATGAGTTCAATTTATTTTGTTGTTATTTGATGTCTTATATAAGAGTTACATGAGCTTTTATCTTGAAGAAATATGTCAATACTGTAAGATACATCACAATTTAGAATCTTTTATATGATTAAAGAGGTTTGGTAAAAGAATAATATAAAGAAAGTTAAAAGAGAGTGCAGCCCATATGAAATCAATTGTGGTGCACTGATGTCTTTTATTCACTCTCTTCTAGAGTGTGCAAATGATAAACCTCGCTATCAAGTATCTCCACTTAAGAGATCCAAAGATATTTCAATTCGCTACCAGAAAAATGCTATTTAACGATGGAAAATCCGCCACTAAATGATTATTTTTCATTATTAAAATGAGGATCATTAATATTTTTCATCGCTAAATGGAATTTTTTCAGGAATATTGTTAGGTGTGCAGGCCAAGAATATTGTTAGGAATATGGTCAGTCGCACTGGAACTGTTGAAATAGTTCAGGTCGCTAGCAAGTTTTAGGTCTTGACACTGTGCAAACAGTGATTCTAAAGCCTATATAAGCATAAGCCTCCTTCACTAGAAGGCAGAAGCTTACACCGCGCTTCAGAATCCTCTCCTCTTGTATCCCTTTGCTCTCCTCTTCTCTTGTATCCCCTGGTTCCTACGTTCTCTTTGTAAGTGCCAATTTTGTAAATAAAGTTAATTTTATCTACATTTGCATCATGTCTTGCATATTCTTCTTCCTTTCTCTGAAGGTCTGAGTCCTGTGCGGACTACCGCCGCTCTCAGGTCCTTTTCTTTTTCTTACCTTTGCATATCTATTTTCAGTTTTTTGGCTAAAGCCGTCTGTCGGCCCTCTACTTTCCACAGCTCCCTTCTCCTTCCTGGTTCTTTAGACCCCTTCGGGGAGTCTCCTAAAAAAATTTCCATTTAGCGATGTATTTTTCTGTCGCTAAATGGCATTTTTTATAGTGATCTAATTAAGTCCAAATATTGTAAATTATTTTTGGCTAAAGTTTTTATAAGCTCACCTTGTGCATATAACACCTGACTTCTAAAATTTTATAACTATCGATCCCAATAAATTTTGTACAATTATGAATGTTTGGCGCCAATTTTATTAATAAAGGACAATTGACACATTAGAATGTTATATTTGACATTTATAAACATTATTTGAACATATATAAAATTTAAGGGAAGGGGAACTATCTGCAATTCAAGATCTAAAGAATCTCATCCAATCTAATAAAAATAAAAATAATATAAACATTAACATTATAGACTAGGAAGGACCATCCTGGTAAATGCTTGAATTGTTGATGGGACAAGGTATAGCATAAGGATCACAAAACCCTAAAATGAGAGAAAGTGAGAAAGGGAGAGCTAAGTAACTGCACTAATAAATGAGCTTTTCACTCACTCACTCACTCTCTCTCTCTCTCTCTCACTAAAACAACTTGGCTAAAAATTGTTTCCTTCATACAATTCTTTTAAGTATAGTATGTTGTGTATCTAGAATTTATTTCAAAAAAATAAAAACAAGTGATTTATTGATGTTTTTTATACCATAAATGTCATATGTCTATCACAACACTGTTTTTTTAAGAATACAAAGAGTAAATATAAAGGTTATTAATCAAACTTAAAACCCCTAATTTAAAAGTAAAAAATACGTCAATGGCTTTGTAACTTAATTATGTGAAAGCTTTCCCGTAAGTGGAATTTTAATATGCTTCTCTAATTTAAAAAAGAAATAAATAAACATAAAAAGGTGAAAACAGATATAGTTGATGTCAATCTAAGTGTGTGTTTTAGAAATCCATTGGGATAAAGGAGTTACAGATTTTGAGATGATTTTACGGATTTTAACATAGTTTTACAGATTTCAAGAAGGTTTTTATGGATTTCGAGATGGTTTTTATAGATTTCGATATGGTTTTATCTTGACTTATGTGTCCATTAGGAAAACGGGATTCCCAAACATGCACTAGATTGGTCCCAGTGCTCTGTTATTAAAATATATAATCACAATCTCAAACACACATACACAACTGTAAGAGGTCCCAAATGAGAATGAAATCTCATAAATAAGCCAACAATCAAAGTGGTTGGAATTTATTTTTGTAATGAGACCCCCTCCCTTCAATATGCTCTTGCTTGAGGGAGCAATGCAATTAAAGATGATCCAAACACACTCATCTCTCTTGAAAAGCATCAATGCCTCTCACTCTCACTTATCCACAAACCCCTTTCCTGCATTGTGACAACACAAACAACATATAGAGGCAAGAGAGGGCCTATGATCTTATGTGATTTAAATTGACTTGTGATGAAGAGTCATACACACAAAATTGACCCTTGCTTTGAATATCAACCACAGAACTTATATCAATCAACAACACACGAGACATGTTCCCACATAGATATTAGTATACATTAATGTGAAGATCTATCTATATATGACCAAATTAACCAGCCCTTCTTCAATTATGAAGAGAGTGAGCCCATTTAGGAACGTGGTAGAGAAGTACTTTTACGTAAGGCAAAATAAATATGTGAAGGAGATTATATTATTTTGTGGAAAAACACTGTTGAACGTGTGTTTGAACCCTGCAACTTGTAACATCATGAGATATTGTCTCTGTTTAGCCGCCTGTGAGCACAGGGTTTTGCCCTCTTGGGATACCATAGTATCCCAAAAGGCACCTCGGATGTCAAAGGTCACACCTTGACTACATATATAGCATTCACTTTGGACGGCTCTAACCGATTTGGGACTTTGAGCGCACCCTACCTACTGCATCTCCCTTCCCCCTTCAGCCACTTCGGGGTCCCTCAGGGTGTTAGGTTCCTAGCAGAACTTAGCGTCACACAACTGCTGAGCCAAATATGCACAATAATTAAGTGGGGAGGTTTGGTATGAGAAAGAGAAAAATCAAGATTTGGAAAGTAACCGAGTTCTTGTTTGGATTGGCGTCTTAAAGCATTAACCTATCTTTTCAATCAATGATTTTACGATTTATAAAATAAATATGTAAATATGAGTTTTGACTCAATTATGTGAACATGCTTGTCATAAGTAAATTCAAACGAGCCATTAGAATTGGATCGTGGCATGAAAAAGAGAATTGTGAGTGTTGAGAGATTTTGGTTAGTATTACCTATGGTCCAAGTGTGTGTGGGTTTGATTGAAGTCGCTTTCTGCATACAGCTTGAGCCAGTAATGGCCACACATGAACAAAGATGAGTGTTGTATTGAAACATTCAACTTTGGAGGGTAGGATTAGGATTAGCAGCTTTTGAATTGAATCCATCCTCATATAACTCGGGCCCCACATGTAAAAGGACGCCACGCCAACACTTCCCCCTCTCTCTCTCTCATGCTTGCTATGTAATTACTTAAGAAAATTGAATTGTTGCATCTCAGTACAAAATGGGTTGACACTATGAGATGAGTTGTGCACATATCCAACAATGCATATATATATATATTTTGAGTAAACACAAGGTATCCACTGTCGATAGCAGTAACTAATCCTTACGTCACGGGGATCTCCACTTAAGGGCAAATGGCTGGCCAGAGGGCGGGCTCCATTCCCAAGACGAGGATCGAACCCCAACCATTGGTTAAGGGACCAAGTGAGGTTACCACTAAGACAAACTTGCTAGTTCAATGCGCGCGCTCATATATATATATCTATGTGTATATAACAACATCTACATAGGCATGTAATTAAAACAAAAGTACCATTACAGAACCTTTTGAGCCCTCTTTTAATACAAATATTATGGTAACAACATGCCCATCAAGACCTATCGGACCATTACTTAATTATATACAAAAAAAGAGCGAGTTGCCTTCATTTTTGTATGAATTCTATCATCTTGTTCCTCTCTCTTTCTTCAAATAATAAATTCTTCTGCATGTGATGCTGCCAATTAATTACCCCACTAATTTAATATGTCCAGCTCCATGCAGTGAAATAATTTTCAAAGATCCATATCTGCAACAAACGCATTGATAGTTACAAACAATATATCTATATATATATATATAGAGAGAGAGAGAGAGAGCAGATCCACGGAGGTCCATGCATAGAGTTTTGAGCTACTGTGCATAGCCACATGCAACTATTTCTCTTTATGATTCGAAAACTATCAATTTTGATGCAGTGGTCCTCCTCTCTCTCTCTCTCTCTCTCTCTCATTATTAGTATTATTATAGTTACTGGGATTAAATATTACAGATGGCATTACAGACTGATACAAGCAGCATCCAGATGTAGCAGTTCTTCTTCAATGGCATTTTTGCATGTGCCTTTCATCTGATTCTTGGGACCCTCATTCTGTATGCACAATAAACACATCTGACTTCCACAACACCAGAAAACAAAAGGAAATATAAAATTCTAAAAAAATACATAAATGCTAAGAAACATTTATTACTTGATGAGGTATATAGACACACAGACATACATGTAACTTTTCTTCTTTCCTGTTTTTTTTGAATGGTGGCTGGTGGGTGCTTCAGAGTTTGGTAGCCTTGCCTAGCAGAAAGGCTTTTGGGAAAGCTTTGGAAATGTGGGATTTTGGGTGCATGCTTCACTTTATAACTCCTTTTGATGCCAAAATCTCCTGCCCACCAAAAACTAGAAAAGGAAGAAGGAAAAAAAAACAAAATAAATAAAGTGGCTTTCGTTAAAATTATTGATCCATGAGTCTATCTTGAACTACCTACCATTAGCAACTAGCAATGCCCAGCTCATTATAATATATCCCCTTTTATCCCTTAAATTTAAAACCAGTAGTTGTGATCCCTTAAGTTTATATTAAACTTTTTTTTTTGTATAATCACTCTAAAGTCCTATGGAATGAATGTAATCACCTACTGTAAGATGCTTTCTGTAATTGTATTTTTTATTGAAATCTCAAAGTTATTCTACCAATTTGTTTTTTTGGGCTCTTCAGCTTATCTCTCCCCCATTTGACCTGTAATGCTTACTTTTCTCTCTGGAAAAGTGAAGAAAAAACTTGTGGACCCTCATCTGATTTTGAAACCTCATTGTGAGCTTTCTGGGTTTGGAGGTCCACTGATCTTTTCTGAACTGAGTCATTTTCTTTTGGGCAAAAACAAAAGCAAACAAAGAACTAAAACCAAGCAACTACAAGTGATGGTTGAAGAGGATAGGTGGGTCTCCATTATCGACAGGGATTATTTTATGTATGATTGAACATTATCCCTTGACCCTTTCTTTGAAAAATATATAATATTTTTATATTACTATAAATAGCTAATAACAATTATCTCTTCACATCATAATATTTTTTAAACTCTTATATCTAATATGATTTTGCAGAAATGTAAAGTAATAGAAGATGCAGATGTTGGTCAAGATTTTGATTAACAAGCTATTACAACAAGCATAGGAGTCTTTTATTGCTGCTTAACTCCCCTTGAAAATGTCCCACTCATCTATATTTCAATATGTGTTTGATTTATTCATTTTTTATATGAATATTTGATTAGATCAAATTCAAGTATTATTATATTTAATTAAAATGACTCTTTCAAAATCATTTTTTATATTTACACGAAGTCAAACTCAATATATCATGTTTCATGGGCAAAGGCCCTTCTATTATATATGGTTAACATCCGTTGGTTGCTTGATTCCCTTTTTACTTTTGAATAATAAGTTTTAATCTATCCTATCCTTAGCTAGGTGACATTAACTTGTGTTGTTAAGCGCACAATTTCTTTCTCTTTTACTTGAATATCTGATTAGATTAAATTTGAGAATTATCATATTTAATCGAAAATGACTCTTCCAAAATCATTTTTTACATTCAATTGAATTATCACATTAACTTGTGTTGTTTAGTGCATCGTGACTTGCTCAATTTCTTTTAAGCCTATATGGCACTTATCCAAGCCATCTAATTTGTCTTCTTTTTATTTCGCCACCATTTTTCTTATCCTACCATGAATTAAATTAACAGCATCACCAAACCAACAAACTATTAGTTGAGGTGGTAAACAGATTCATCTCATAAAGATGGTAACACTTGTTTGACTACAAAGAAACACACTTGTTAGGAGAAGTGAAAACAATTACATTATAAATCTCGAAATCTTCAAATCTCGGAATCAAAGTTGTGTTGGGGATACCTTTGGTAACACACCAAAAAACAGCATCACCGAAGCCCAAAACTAACAATAGTATTGAAAAGATAAGAAAATCTCAATAATGACAATAACACTAATATTTAATAGAATGGGGAAGCAAATCAGATATATCAAAGCAATAGTAGTGTATGGATCTATTGCTCTCAATTAGAGCATGCAGCTTTATTATGAACTAAGCTGCAATTTTCAAAATGAAAAAAAACCAGGTTTGAAGGGGGATGTCCAAATTGTAAGGCATTAAGCTACTGAAAAATTCAGCAAATCAGATAGTTGGCCAGTATAGTAGTCTGGTTATTATTTGAAGGGTCTTTCAGCTCAGGTTCTGATGTTACACCTGTTACCCCATAGTAATCATACCAAATCAGCAATAATTTTCATAGTCTGGACTGCTCTGAAAGCAAATAAAGACTGGTCCTTTTTCTCTCGAGAGAGAATGACAATTGAAGAGTCAATGAGAAAAATTAATGTAAAATGAGGACCTGCATATTAATAGAACTTCCAAATTTACAGCTCAAACTTCCATATGGATAACTTGAAGGTCTTATTTTATGCGAACTAACTTCAAATATATTGTGAAAATTAATTAAATTAACTATTCGTAATAAATGAGTGTTATGTGATTATTTTTAAAATATTTTCTTTAATCATGTGCATTGAAAGTACTTCTTAATAGAAATCCCCTTAATATGTACAATCAAAAGAACACCTCAGGGCAAAAATTATAAATTTGAAAACTAAAGTGGATCTTATATGTAGAATCAAAGTAAGCTTCTTGTTTAACTTTTATATTAGGAATCAAAGGGAGTATTAATTTTCTTAGCAATTACCATTCGCTCTCCCTTTTTTCCTTTCCAAAGAGATAGCTACGTCAAATACCTGAAAATACAAGAAGAGTTTTGCAGCCGGCATTCTGTCCAAACAAAATATCAGTGTCTAGTCTATCTCCCACCATACACATCTTTGATGGGCTTATGTTGAATCGGATTCAAAGTGTGAATCATACAATGGAGAGAAGAATATCATGGAAGTGGCAAGTCCCTGCAGGCAGGAAAAAGGACAGGAAAAAAAAAAAGAACCAGGAAACTTGTGCCATTTGACTGTCTTACTTCTGTGTTAAAAATTCCATCGTAAAGGTGGATGGCTTCCCAACTACAATAGGCTCCTTCTGGGTTGATCCACAAATGGCAGCAACAATACAACCGGCACCTGAAAGTCCATTTTTTTATCCATTATAGGACCATATAATAAGTTCCATACTGATTCCAGTATTCAAGAATGGAATGGAATCGAAGAGCGAACCAGGCCATTCTTGCAAGCCAGTCATTTGTCCAGTTGCGTCACGGTTGGTGGCGATGAAAAGGCATCCTGGATTCTCCCGTATGCAAAGGGTTCCATACCTGTGAGGTCAGATGTTGAAGTATAATCAAATGAAACAAATAATGATTTGATGCTAGTATTCAAAAGGCATTATTAACTTGTTTCACCAGAATCTCAGAGTATGTCAAAACATAATAACACAGTACAGATTTTAGAAGTTTCATATAAGTCATATTCCCTAGAGCAAGTGAGAAATAATACTGAAGCTTCAAAGTCCATTCGTGGAATACTCACTCAAGACCATATTTATTGCCAGCTTCATTTTCTCGAAAGATTGCAAGTAACTTAATATCCTTTCAATCAACTAGAGTCTTGACTACTGACTTCTGGAGGTTGTCCCGTACTCCGAGTGACTTGTCCATAACTAAATTGTAAGCAAATTAATTGAAGTACATATAAGCTAATTTAAGCAACATCAAGTGATTTGAAGTAATTTTTTGTGTAATTTTATCCTTAAAATATCTTTCTCAATATAAATGAGCACCGTTAACTTACAACTTCTTTTTGCTAAAAAAGAATCAATTTTATCAATCACCAAAGTAATTTTTAGTATACACGCTAATAGTTGAAGTCAAAGAAACACTCAGAAAATACGAAACATACAAACTCTCACACATCTGACAAACAAGGCACTCAATAAATCTTAATTATACAACCTAACACACATCTTACATTAAAAAACAAAGAAAGTACACTAACTAATTGACACTGAAGCTTAGCTACTAAAACTACCATTATCCATTGCCTTCCTTATGTGCAAACTGATTCACATCCTCCTAGCCATTATTCATGCTACTAATTGAATCTTCCATCAATATCTCTTTCAAGAAAGGAGGTGCAACTGCTATCCACCCATTGGGTTCCTCCTTTCTGCTACAATATGAGCAGCATGGTTACCTTGGCGAGCTACCAAGGAAAAAACTAAACATGGCTTCTCTTTAATCAATAGCAGAATCTCCTGCAAGATGGACACACACTGCTACTCCAGCCCCTGCAGTGAATCCTTCTGGATATGCTTGTACAAGACCTCACAATTTGTTTCAATGCAGATTTGAGACCCCATGAACTTGTGACAGATCATTAGAGAGCCTCCTTCACAGCTGAACATTCAGCTTTACCAGTTTACTTTTGGAAGGCACCATCTACATTAATTTTTATCGTGCATAATGCTGGTAGTTTCTCGGTGTTTTTCCAATCTACACATTACCTTGCCTCTCCTTTTTTTCCATTATCCTCAATTTTAGCACTCTAAACCTCTCTAACCAAAGCCATAGCCATTGCCAGTACTCTCTCTGCATCAACCTTAACTTCATTGAGTACCCATTCACACCTTGCCTTCCAGATTCCCTAGCAAAGTGCAGCAGCAACAGCCTTATCTTCTCCATCAATCCTTCTATCTAGCAGTATCCCTTCACACCACCTCTTGATGCTAGTGACCTGTTCCTTATCAATTCTCAGTGACAAGGAGCAACCAAACCAGCACATTATTTGCCCAAGGACACAACAAAATCACGTGCTCCACAGTTTCTGCTTCAGCGCCACACGCAGGCCACATTTCCTCTTATACAAGGCAACTTTTGTGGCTAGAGCCTCATTCAACATTCGCCACATAAAAGTGCTTAGGAGGGACTTGTAGCTTCCAGACGCAGCTCCAAAGTTTCCTAGAAGATACATGGAAGTGCTAGGCTGTGAGCTCCTAGTAGCATTCACTTCCTCCCTCGCCACATGATAGCCCGATTTCACATTATACATGCCATCCTTGCATTTCAACTGGATCGCTACATCATTTCTCCCAGTTTCATCAATATTGATCTGCATGATTTTATTCTTCTCCGCTTCAATAATTTTTCCTTCAATGCCACTAAGCCCATCTCCCTTCCTTTATGAGTTCTGCTAAATTCCAGTTCTTATATTCCTCACTTATCATTACATCATTCAATTTTTTCAGGTTAAGTCCAAGGACCCATCTGCCACCCCACACCTTAATATCTCTTCCATCTCCCACTTTCCAGAATAAAGCTTTCTTTAGGAGCTCCCTGCCTTCAATGATACTATTCCAACACCAAGAGGGTTTCCCACCTTTCTTTGCCTCCATAAAGCTGTTCTTAGGAAAATAGATTCCTTTCAAGATCCTGCACCATAGTTCATTAGGGTTTTGCAGTAACCTCCATTCTGTCTTAACCAATAAGGCCTTATTGAAGGCATGAAAACTTCTAAAACCCATTCCTACCCATCCTTAGCTTGTGCCATCACACCCCATTTTTCAAATGAATCTTCCTGCCCTCGTGCTCAATCTGACCCCAGCAAAATTCTGAGATCAGGCTGTCAATTTCTTTACAACACTTCACAAGAAATAAGAAACTGGATATTAGGTACAAAGGGATTGAGTTTGTTGTAGCCTTTATTAGCACTTCTTTTCCCAGAAAATGTTAGCAGTTTCTGTTTCCAACCTTGCAACTTCTTTTTTATTTTCATTTTAACGAAGTTCAGAGAAGTCTTTGACCTTCCCTAAAGCAGAGGCAAGCCTAGGTACTCCCCTGGTTCGTTTATTGCCTTAACACCAAGCACTTTTTAAATGTCAGCCTTGATCTCCCTAAATGTGTTAGCGGAGAAATAGATACAGGATTTGTCTATGTTCATCTCCTGACCCTAGGTTGCACTATACGTTAACTTATAATGTTAAATGTTACTAAAAACATACCATAGGGCGTTGATGCAACCAAGACTATTTTAAAATACCAAGTTTTGTTAAAAAAATTATTTTAAAGTTCTGAAAATACTACATATCAGTAGTTTAAGATGCTGATTACTACAGAAAAAAATACTTTTATATGCAATTTAACTCAGAAAGGGAGCACCAGAGAACATGAGAATACAAAATCTCTTACAAATCATAGTAATAGATTTTCTCCATAAAATATATACTGTGTGGATCTCGTGAATCTTAAAATAGTGAAAAGTTGATCGATCTCAAGGCATGCAATACTATTAGATTAAAATAATGAAAATCTAATTGTTGGTGCCTTGGTGGGTCCGTCGCTTGATGTGTGTACTTTTCTCCAATTTTAATGTCTGTTATTTTTTTTTTTCTCAAGATGATTTTCAGAAGTTCTTTTTATAGAGAAGTTTTCGGGTAAAGCTGGTGTGCGACTTCATTTATGGTATGATCAGTCATAATAGAGAGGAAGGGATGACATGTAAGCTTTACATATGGCATAAAAAAACACTTGAGGTCTATAATATTGTGCTTGTTTGGGAACTTCGTCTCTCCAACGATGCACATAAGTCGAGATAAAAATATTTCAAAATCCGTAAAAACCATCTTGAAATCAGAAAAACCATCTTGAAATCTGTAAAACCATTTAGAAATCCCTAAACTCCTTTCTCCCATTAGAACTCCTTCTCCCAACGGAGTTTCCAAACACGCATATTATTCGCATCAGGTTCACCCAATAATTTCTCCTCTTTTTTAAGTAACTTTTAAAAGGTTTTTGGTAGTAATAAATGAGTGAGAGGCAAAAGAAAAAGGATTAAATGAATGTTTAGTATTAGGTTTGCAAATGATTCACCAAGCTTCATGTAGGTATATAAAAAGAAATTCTATCTTGACTTGCCTGAAATTTTTTTTTTACATTTTATAAAATAGCTATCTCTATTAATCATGTTGCAAAAGTTATGTGTGTTTGAGAATCCGTTAGGAGAAAGGAATTTACAAATTCTGAGATGATTTTACGGATGTTAACATGATTTACGAATTTCGATATGCTTTTTACGGATTTCGAGATGTTTTTGTCTTATCTTGACTTGCGTGCATCGTTGGAAAAAAAGTTTTTCCAAACATGCACATTTGGGAAGACAGTGGAGAAGTGCTTACGTAAGTCGAGATAAGTATGTTAGCGGAGTTTTATCTCAATTTATGTATAACGTAAAAAAAATAAGGAAAAAAGCTTACCTAGAGCCCAAAGATGGTCAATATTTCTTGAGTACAAAAAAATGTTAGATGCTTTTGGGCCTTGGCTGCTAATATTTTAAATAGGAAAATATTCCGATTTTTCCGTTTAAAAAATCTTTTTTTTAATGATGAACTATGGTTCGAGAAAAAGATGCCCAAACACGTAATTCTTTGTACAATTAATTTTTTATCACAACCATGGTTTTAGGATAACTAACCCAAGGGCTCTCTTTTCCCTGTTATCTATTTTTAGCAAACAAATCATGGTTTATAGTGGAAAGACATGGTTCTTTAAAAACTATTTTTTTATTTTTTCAAAATTCATTATTTAAATTTACTTTTCTTAAAAAGCTAATCCAAATAAATTAGAGAAAATTAAAAAAGAGATCAAGAGTAAATAATATTTATTATAAAAGACCATTAAAATGATAATTACTTGAAGAATCAAACTTGAAAATAGAAATTTAAAATTACTAATTTACTCATAATCAAACCTTTTACATTATTCACTAAATTTAAAATTAAGAAATAACTAAAATTAAAATTAAAATTAAAACTACTCATGAATCACATGTGACATGCTCTTGTTTTTTTGTTAATTTTTATTTTTCATCAAGTTTTATATTCATATGATTAACATACTAATTACTTGATATAACATTAATTTGTTTAATTTATATTATCAACACTAATATAAAATAATTTTTTTTGTAAAATGAAAAATAAATTCATTTTATATTTTTTTCATAATATGATATATTATCTTGATATTTTTATTTTATTTAATTTTATATAAGGTGTTGTCAATACATCGTATGATGTTATCAATGTATAGGATCTCATGTTGTCAATGGTACTTTTTAATAAATATTTTTAAAATTAAGACCATTTATTAAATAAGTTCCTTATTTAGGACTTCCTAATAAATTTTTAAAATATAAATTGTCAAGGGTAATTTCGTATTCTAATTTTTTCAATAAATTAATCCAAACAGGTAGGCAGGACGCATCACATGGTCTTTTTCTTCCTCCAATCCAATGATTCCCAGCGTGAACAACGAGGTCATGGTGGGACCCAATGGAGAGGGGCAAGGCGAACTATTCAATAGAAAGGTGCCGCATGTAATAACTGGGTAAAAAAGGAAGAATCACATTTACATCCAAAATAACGAATTAATTACACTAAAATTTTTAAAGGTTGTTAATAACAAATCGAGTAGAACCATTAATAAATAAAACAGTTATAATAAACAATCTCTTGAAATCATAAAGTAATTAATTTCTAGTGCGAGGCTTTAAAGTAATTCCCCCTTTTAAAAGTTAAAAAATTTATAATTTTATTTTATTTAATATTTTTTATAACACAGGAAAATAAAGCCAACTTATAATAAATAAATTGTATAACTATACGTTCATATAAAAAAATTAATACATGATTTATAAATATAATTATATAAAATATTTTCTTTTTACCTTGCAAATATAATTAAAGGAGTAACTCAACAAAAAATTTTTAACAAATGAAAAGGCATGGAATAATCAAAGATTAACCTCTTATAGTTTAATGAATTAATATTTAAATTCAATCTAAAAATTGCCTATGTTTAGAGGCGGTTTGGCATGAGGGATTTGGACAGGTGGGGGAGAAAATTTTTGTGACTTGAATTTAAAAAGTGAAAAATTATGTTTTAAAATTTTAACAAAATAAGGTGTAGCATATATCCAACGATTATTTTTTGATACTATTTCTCAAATGAAATTTTGTAAAGAATAAAAAAATGCTCCGAAAATAAAAACTATTGCAAGATACATGTAATTTTCAATGCAATAATGTAAATTTGCTGGTTTTTATTCTCTGGCATTCTGATTTTTTTAATATAACCTCTAAATTTTATAATAAATATGATATGATCTCTCTAAAGTATATTTACATAGCATTTCATTATATATTAATCCATAAATCGTGTAAATTAAATTGAGAAAAAAGGGAAAATATTAGAAATGAAGTATATTTAAATTTTATATTTAAAATAAGATCGACTTCTTAACTGCTCCTATAATTAAAGCAACACGAATTTCTTTTAACAAAAAAAACCATGCCCAGAAAGTTAATACTGGTTAATTAAAAAAACTCAAATTAAGCTTAAATCCTCATTAGGAGATATGCGTAAACGTGTAATATTAATAATGTTTTGCACATAATTTTTTTTTAATATTAGGAGTTTGTGCCTATTAAAAATCTCTAATTTAACTTGTTATTAACATAGAAAATGTTTTTTATTATTCATGCTAAACATAAATATACAAAGCCTGATAATATTTCATAAGAGACATTGGAAGGAGTGAAGAGAGTCAACGGGTATTTTGGTCATTACGGAGCGAAGAATTTTTATTTTTCATTAATTTCTCGATTTTCACATGAAAAAGCCTTGACCATGGCTCAGCGAGAGCGTGGGAATCTCCCTGTCAAAGGCTCTTAGGCAGCTTTCTATTTCCTTACCCTCCTCCTGCTCTTCTCCTCTCCTCTTCACCGTGTTTGTATTCTTCCGAGCTCGTGCCAATGGCAGATCTAAAGTCCAAGTTTTTGCAAGTGTACGCAGTTCTGAAATCGGAACTAATCAAAGATCCCGCATTCGAGTCCTCCGATGATGCTACCAATTGGATCGATCGGGTACGTCAATTTCTTGCTATAATCACGTAGTTCGCCAGCATATTGTTTCATGGTCTCTATTCGCTCT